>JANAVB010009634.1:0-108540 GCA_029216955.1 Iris pallida
ATCAAAAAATGCAATAAATGCTCCATGAGTAGAGGAAATATGGTCATAAGAAACAAACTGAGTAAGGTCCCAACCATATCTGTCCGGAGGATTTTCTGCATTGCTGCGAGTGGTCCTCCGTACTAATAATGGTCTGGGAGGAGTAGGAGAATGATATCATATGAAGGGGATAGTGGTGGTAGTGTAGGTGTCTCAGGAGTCGAGACGAACACAGGCAAGGGACTTGGTACCCGGTCCTGTAGTTTGCTTCCCTCTTCTGCTGTAGGTAAGTAACTCCTCCTGAGCCGTAGGCCTAACACCTCTCATCTCCTCCCTGTTCCTCTTCACCTTCTTGCTCATCCTCAATCGTGCCTCTATGCCAAACTCCTAAATCGGTCACCACCGAGCTCTCTTTCTTCCCCTCTTGCCTCATACTGGCAATATTAGCGTGTGGTTTGAAGTTCCCTCATGACGGTAGTATGGTTCATGCTCCCGGAAGTGGACATCTATACTTACAAACTTTTTCTTTTCTACTGGACTCCAGCACACGTACCCCTTCTGAGTCGCGAGTAGCCCACGAAGATGCACTTGGCTGCTCTATGATCACCTTGCAATATTTCACATGGGGACTTCCATCCCAGGACCTTCGAAGGCATTCTGTTGATTAGTTGAGATGCTGTCTGCATGCCCCCACAGACTCTGTGGGACATTCATGTTGATCATCATGCTTCTTGCGACCTCCAGAAGGTGTCTGTTCTTCCTTTCTGCTATGCCATTTTGTGCATGTGTGTATGCACAAGTGGTCTGATGCTGTATCCCATGTGCTGACAAGTATTCTGCAAGTGTTCTGTTTGTATACTCCGTTCCATTGTAAGACCTCAGTACCTTCACAATTGTTCCATACTAAGTCGGGACATGTTTGTGAAAATTCCGAAAACAAGTAGGTACATCACTCTTATTTTTTATCAAGTACAATTAGGTGACACGAGAAGCACAATCAATGAAGGAAACAAAGTACTTATAACCATTCATAGTATTAGTGGCACATGGACCCCAAACATCAAAGTGTACTACCTCAAAAACAGAAGAGCTCCTATGACTCGTACCAATATATGAACTCCTAGTAAGTTTGCCTAACTCGCATGCATCACATACTAGTTTCTCTTTATTTGATTTTTCATAAATATCTAGATACAATTTACTTAAAGTATCAAAGGAGGAATGTCCCAACCTCCTATAATGGAGTATCAAAGTATCCTCGGTCCTCATCTGCAGTCCTTCCATACCAGCCTTCTCTGTTATAGACATTAGTGCTGAGTCCAGTCCTTCTCGATTCAGGTACCACAGTCTCTTATGCCAGTGCCAGTCCCAAGTTTTTGTCCTGTCTCTTTCTCTTGGAAGATCACCTTAGGGATATCAAAAGAAACAATGCATTTAAGTTGAAGGATTATAGAACTAATGGACAAGAGACTGACTGGAAATGATGGAGCATGTAAAAGATTGGATAATTTTACTAAACTGTACAATTAACAGTACCCTTACCGACAACTGGCTGGAAAGTGTCATCAGCTGTCTGAATGTTGTCTGCTGATGTTAGGTGAGTGTAGGAGGAGAACTTACTAGTATTTTTCGTCACATGTCGAGATGCCCCCGAGTCGATAATCCAGTCTGACGATTTAAGGGAAGCAATGGATGCAAGAGCAAGTGAGTCGTCAGTACCTTCTGATAGATGGGTATACATGGTGATGTTGCCTCCAGCGAAGAATGAGGTGGGCGTCTCCTCTGTTGCGCTCACCCTGGCTCCATCATTTGCGTTCGTTGCTTCCTCCTGAGCATCTCCAGCATGTCCACCAGTGCCTGATCCTCCTTGGTAAAGGTGCCGCCAGCTCCTCCATCTCCTTCTGCTATCAGCAGGTTCGTCTGATAACCTCCTCGACCGCCTCGTCGACCCCCACGACCACGGCTACGTCCTCTAAAATGTCATCGTCTACCGAATTGTTCCCGTCCACCACCTGATCTCCCTCCTTAGGTTGTTTGGTGCAAGCATACCGATGGTGGCCCATCTCCCCGCAGTTGTGGCACTACTGGTTGTGCTGCCAGGCCTCTTCTTTAGGTCCTGTCGTCCGAGCTGGTGGCCGTCAGTACTGACTTTGCTTCAGGAGGACTACATGTTCCTGCCTGTATGATGCGTGTCTCCTCCTGGATCATGGTTGAGATAGCCTCCTCAAGAGTGGGGATCTTCGGTTGGACGAGAAGTAGGGCCGTCCTCTGAGCAAATGCTGCAGTCAGCCTTTTGAGAAATTTCATCGTCCTCTCCTGTAGACATACCTGTCTCTCTTTACATTTTGGGTGCCCGATCTGAGGTGTGGTCGTAATCCAGCCACAGACTCTCCAACTCTGTGGCATACTCCTGCACCCTGCTTTCTTCCTGTACGGTGTCGTCGATCTTCCTTTTAATCTGGAGACCCGTAAGTTGTTTCCCACATCGTCATAGGTCCGCCTCAACTTTTCTACATATCTTTCACCATCTCAATGCCGTCGACTGTGGCGGCAATAGATTGGACTAAGAAGTTGAGAAGCCAGATGTAGATCACCATATGAGTGGACTTGCACTCGTCATGTTCACCGACCCTTGTCCGATTCCGTCTTCTCGCCCGATAGGAACCCCTCCAGGTTCTTTCCTGCGAGGGTTCGCCTTACCTGCCGTGACCAATCATATAGGTAGCTGGTCCATCCAGCTTCAGATCGATGGAGAGAATGTCAACCTCGTCGACATTCGTGTCGTGCTCTCACCAGCGGACATCTTTATCAGCTTCATCAACGTCGCAATCTTCACAGGATCCAGCTTCTTGATGATCTCCTCCATCGATCCTCCTTCGATGATCACGTCACACCCGTCACATGACTCACGCTCGTCCCCGTCGTCTGATTCTAGATCAAACATATTTTTATCAGATCTAGGCCTTCGGTGTCAACTTTCGGAACGATCCGAACACGGTGACACGAGTGTCGTCGCGTGCGTCAGTGTCGACAATAGCCATAGGAGCCGTACGCACCGTGGGAGAGGGAGGCGCCCGACGCGCATGTAACAACCGCAGCAGCAGCCGCCGCCGCGGGGCACGCGAGGGGCTGCGGGGGATCTGGCCAGCGCGCGGGCTCTGGCCGCTCGCGGGGGCTTTGGCTGCGTGTGGGAAAGGGGGGTAGCGGCTAGGGTTAGGGTTTGGTAGGAATAGCGGGGGGGATCGGTTGGTGGCGGTTAGGGTTAGGGTTTGTGGAAACATAGCTCTGATACCATGTTGTAATTGATTGATGATTTATTGATAAGTCCTCTTGTCTTTATATAGTCTTACAGTCTATATTACAATGATGGAATATCCTGTGGCATATTCTGGCATACCAAATATGTTGCAGGATATTGTACACGCTTACAAAAAAGAGAAGAATCACTGTCTTTCTTATTAGCACAAGGCACCACAAATCGAATACACTTGAGAGATTCTACACTGAGAATCCCCGAGTACAAAAATAATTCTGAGAAATGGGATGATGGAGATCGAGCGACAGTTGCTCCTTTACTCCGTTGACACACGATTTACAAAAGTAGGAGAAAATCTAAGAAAATTGCTAACTCTCGGCTCACTGGCAAGAAGGACAGCAATTTGGCTCTGAAATGCTCTGTTCTGTTCACTTGAAGAGGCATATGTCCTCTATTTATAGTCGATTTGCACTGAAACGACTGTTATGCGCACACAGGTGGAGAATACACTGATCTCCCTGTGGGCGCATAGGATGTTGGCGCATAAGAACTGGATGATCGTGGGTAGATCGTGGGGTTGACATGGCCGCATGCTTCGGTGCACGATTGTTCGTGGAGACTGGCGTAATCGCATGCCTCGGCCCATGACTGATCGTAGATGTTGACCGAGTCGTAGAGCTGTTCTGACTTGGGCGCATAGTGTAGGAAGACAACCATGCGCCCACCTTTGGAAAAATTATGTGGGCGCAAAGAATTTACTACATGTGGGCGTATAGAATTGCTACATGTGGGCGCATAGTCACTTCTTTATGTGGGCGCATAGTATGGATATTTTTATGCTTCTACAAAACCCACTTCAAAATTTTTGATACTCGAACGAGTTCAAAACATTGAAAGAAACATGGGAGACTGTCTTCTTATGGCTCTGTAGGCACATAACAGACTATCTCTTTGGGCGCATAGATGTTGCCAGGCTGATGGCGGACTCTTTGACAGGAGACGCCTTTCTTCGAAGATTCTGTGACGCAAACTGGGCCGTCACTGGAATGCCTGCTTGTAGAAGGGCTTGGAGCTTCCTTCCGAACTACGAGTTCTTCAGAATATCCCTCCATCCCCCAGTGTCAACGCAGGGGACACATTAGTAGATGAGGGCACACACTACTAGCTTGACCACTGGGACATTCCGTTGGCTCCAGTCTATCAGGCCCTCTCATCTGGTGCTCAGGAATAGGAACCGCACCTACCTGGAGCCTTATCTACCAAGCCATTTCGCGCGGCAATTTGGAGATAGTCAGCTTCTTCTGGGCAATCCTAGCCCTCATCTGGAGTCGATAGGAAGCTTGATCGATGGGGCGCGTGCATGGGTTTATTACAACGCCGGATGTACAAAAGCGATTTTTATTCTGCCCGAAGATAAGCCTGAGACCCATCTGCTCTATGCCGCTGCAAAGTTTTATACTCAGATCAATACCCTTCATCCTCGGTATGATCGTGAGCAGAGTTTGGTATTGGGGACTAGGCTTGCCCCCACTCCTGCAAATGTAGAAGAAGCCCGAAAGTTGCGGAGGGCAGCAGAAAGGAGTGTCGCTCCAGCCGTCGAGCCTGCCGCAGCACCACGACAAAGAGCCGCTTTTGGGGAGCCGACTGCTACAGTGCCTCAGAGAGAGGATATCGAATATGACTCTGCTCTCCCTGATCCTCCTCAAAAGAGCTTCAACTAAACTGGCCCAACAGTCAACTTTTAAGAGGAAGAAGAAGACTGTTGCCACAGAGGGACAAAGAAAGCCAAGGATGTGGGTGTCGGCTTGCCTCCTCCAAGAAGATCTTCTCGGAAGACTCGAAGAGGTGAAACGGCGTCACGGGCCGTCTATCCAGGAGGTGTCCCTTTCTAGACTCCATAGCCGTTTTGATCAAACCAATACTCGTGCAGTCTTTGAATAACGCTTTTTCACCCTTGCGTTTGTCCTTTGCACAGGACCTCGAAGTTGCGACCGAGACAGGTGCTTCTTCGTCTGAAGAAGTGGACGTGACAACGGTGTCCCCCACTTGTCCTCAACCAACGGACGAAGGTTGGTCTTCCCCAGTCAAAGGGGCTGAGTAAAGGGATGATCAGGCGAAGGCCCGGACTATGATGGTGAACAGAAAGCCAGTCCCTCCTATGATATCTCTTTAGGAGATATGTCTGAGATTGGAGCTATGATAAAGGAGTTGGACGAGAATCAAGTCCAATCATCTCACCCTCCCGCAGGTATGTTATCTTTGCACTTTACTTCGGATGAGATTTTCCGACTTCAATTTTGCGTACTCCTCGCGAGGCTGACTGCCGTCGTATATTCCTTTGTAGACAAGGAGAGGGAACAATGTACAGAAGTTGCCCAAGACACTGGGGTAGACAAGAAGTTATCTCCGGTTCCACTAGGTTTGTTGGTGCAGAGGAATTTGTCAGTAAGCCGGCATCGACTGCGGAAGGAGAAGTTGAACAGCGCACTAAGGCGGCTGTTACTAGATCTGCTCCAGGTCCAACTGGGGCCATGGAAGATATACAACTTGATGTTGGGAATGCTCGGGACCTTGACGTTGTCACTATTGAGCAACCTGGGCCTGCTCTTGATTCCCTTGTAACCAGGGCTGATGACCTAGTTCAAGTTGGCGCTGAGCAAGCAGAAGGTACGAAATTACAACTCTTTCGCACTCTTTTTTTTCTTTCCGTTACTGATATATATTTGTTTTATTGTCAGGTTCGGCTTCTTATCAAGTATCTCTTCCTGGAGCGGAAGATCCCCATCAAGCTCCCTCCCCAACGACTTCCTCTGAGGATAACGAGATTGGCCCAGGAAGTCATAAAACTTTCTATTCCATTCTGAAAGTAAAGCTTCCTGGAGTCTTAAACCGGAATGCCGCCTTTGGACCTGTAAAGGCTATTGCCGGATGCCAAGTGACGGTCTTTGAAAGCATTGTTGGCTATGAAGAGCGGGCCAATGCTTTGAGGAAAGTTCTAAATGACTTGGAGGACCGAGTGGCCAAATTCCGGGAAGCCAAGTAATGAAGCCCAACATCGCTGTTTCTTGAAGAAGACGAGGCTTTGGTTGCGACTCTTGCAGAAGAAGAAGCTACTTTCCAAGAAAGAAGGGATGCCCTTGCTAAAGAGATCAGTGAGTTGGCTGATCAATACGAACAGTTCAACGCTGCGAGCGAGGCTCGTATTGCTTCGAAGAATAAGCTGGCCGCCCAGATCACCGAAAAGTATAATCACATTATGCAGATCCACAATAAGATTGCCCAACTGGAGGCTAACTTAAGTACAGTTGTGTCTGAGAATGAAGACTATACGGTTCAGGCTGCTGTGACTGCCACAACTTCAGACCAATTGAAAGAACAACCGGTGAAGTTAGATGGAGAGCACGCGAAACTGATCCCCTTCAAGGATGAAGCTACTCGGCAGGAAGAAGCGCGTCGTCACGCCACTGTCAAGTCTCAAACTAAGATTACGGCTTTAAGGGATAGCATCAATCGGTTGTGTATTCCTTAGGTCTTCGTTTGTAATTGGCTCATTTAGCCATAAAACTCTTGTATCTTTTCCTTTCTCTGCTTTTTGAGAGAAGTTTTTAATAAAGAATATTTTGGCTTTCGAAACTCATGAATGTAGTTTGTGAAATATCAGAACTAGAGGTAATGTGGACGTAGTAGAAATATTTCTGGTGGGTATTCCGCTGGAGAATTTGATGTGGACTTATTATCCGTTTTATATTCAAGATTCTCAAACATAGATAATAAGTTAAAAGAAACTGCTAATAGAGGTAGTGTGGACATAATAGCAGAGGATGTTTATATCTGACCAGAGGTAATGGACGTGGACGGATATATAACATTAAGTAAGTCAGTAAATAATTCAGAGGTAATATGGACGTGGACGGATATATAACATTAAGTAAGAGTCAGTAAATAATTCAGAGGTAATATGGACGTGATATCTTTGACGAGTGTTTTGCTCAGAGGTTATATGGACGTGGCAAAACATTTCTTAATTATCCCACTGGGGAATAATTATCGGAAACAGTTCAGAGGTAATATGACGTGACCGTTTTCATAAGATCGAGTTTGGACAGAGTTCAAACGAAGATAATTCCACTGAGGAATCTTTTTAGAGGACCTATTATCCATGGCGTATTCAAGACTCTTGAAATACGGATAATAGTTAGATGATTTTCCGAATCACATAAACATTGGACTGTACATTTACATGATTAAAACAGAGTATCTGTGAACTCTGTATATAAAGGTTACAAATAATTTTCTTCAGGAACTTGTCGTTGATCGGCATCATAAGCAAGTCACCATCAGGCTTGGTTAGTCGATACGCACCGTTAGAATACACCAATTCTATAAGGAAAGGACATTCCCATTTAGGCTGGAATTTTCCTTTTGTCTTGTGCGTCATGACCATTGGTCTTCTCACTGCTAAGACCAGATCACCAACTTGAAAGAATCTTTCCTTCACCTTCTTATTAAAGGCTCTAGAAATGCATGCTTAGTATAGCTCAATACGCTGTTGAGCTAATAAACGTTTTTCATCTAGCGCTTCCAACTCTTGTAGTCGCAAACGATAACTTTCTTCGACAGTCAACTCACTGGCTAAGGCTACTTGAAGAGAGGGAATCTGGATTTCTAGGGGAAGAACTCTTTCACTTCCATAAACCAGAGAGAACGGCGTAATATCTGTTGGAGTCCGAACCGTTGTGCAGTAGGCCCAGAGACATTCGTGGAGCTTCTCATTCCAATCGTGCTTGTTTGAAGACACGAACTTCTTGAGAAGTTGATGATAGTATTATTGAAAGCTTCTGCTAATCCATTAGCTGCTGGATTGTAAGCGGTAGATGCTACATTCTGAATTCGATTCTTATCGCAGAACCGATAGAATGCATGGCTCACAAATTGTGGACCATTATCATGGATGATCCTGCGAGGTAGGCCGAAGCGGTAGATGACGTTATGTTTGACGAAACTGATCACGTTTGATGTCTTTACTTCGATGAACGTATAGCTTCCGCCCATTTGGAGAATTAATCGGTTATAGCCAGGATAAACCGATGTCCTCTGGAGGATGGCGGGCTGATTGAACTGATGACGTCCATACCCCAGGCTTCAAAAGGCCAAGATGCCGCCGTCGAGTGTAGAAACTCCGAAGGTTGATGAATGAAATCAGCGTGGAATTGACAAGCCCTACACTTCTTTGCATATTCAACAGCATCTGCTATCATCGTGGGCCAATAATAACCTATTCGTCTGAGACAATCCCGTAATTTGGGGCCTGGTTGGTCTGCACCACAAATTCCGTCGTGAGCCTCACATAGTGCATGTTTGGCTTTTGTGTCTGATAAACATCGTAACAGTAATCCATCGTAAGAACGTCGGTACAACATTTTGGTAGCTATATCATAGTAAAATTTGAGAGATCGCCGTTGGATAGATACTGCTTCCTTCGGGTCATCAGGGAGGATTCCGTAGACAGCCTAGTCTGTGAAAGGAAATCTCCAGTCTTTGATGTCGACGTCGTCTCTGCTGCGTAACTGTGATGAATATACAAGACATCTTTCGCACAGAACAACTCTCGACTAGACACTATGATCGAATGCTGAGTGTTGGTAGGAACAGTCAAGGAAGCAGCCAGACCGGCTAAAGCATCTGCTTCTATATTCTGTAATCGAGGTACGTGCTCGATGAAGAATCCAGCGAATGTAGAAGCCAACTCAATCGTCGCTTTGTTATATGGGATGAGATCTTCATGACGAACTTCATAATCCCCTCGAACCTGACTAACTATTAGCTTAGAATCACCATAAGCTTCAAGATAGTCAACTCACAGTTATTTTGCCAGTTGAAGGCCAATCAGTAGGGCGTTATATTCGGCCACATTGTTGGTGCAAGGTTCCACGAGAGAATACGCACGGTGTATAAACAGATGATCGGGTGAAACAAGCACGATCCCTACTCCGGCCACAATATTTTCTTTAGGTCCTGTTCTTGACGCACCGTCAAAAAACATTCGTCAAATGGGGATTTCCTCAATTGCAGTGTTAGACAACCACTTCATCTGGGATTTCATCATAGAGTTTGGAAGATTCTGGCACTGGATGAGCTGCTAAGAAGTCAGCTAATGCTTGGCCTTTTACTTCCTTCTGAGGAACGAACAGCATATCGTATGGAGTCAACAGCATTGCCCATGTAGCTAAACGGAAATTAAGAGAACCTGGTTTAGTCATGAGTATTCTGAGAGGATTGACTCTAGATATGATATGGATAGTCTGTCCAGACACATAGTGACGTGTCTTCTGGATAGCCAATACCAGTGCGAGACATTCCTTTTCAACAGGTGTGTATCTGTGTTCGGCACCAACCATCGTGCGGCTGAGGTAATAGATTGCCTGTTCATGATCGCCTTCCTTCTTCTGAGCTAATAGGGCACCAAGAGAATGATCCATAGCGTGAACATATAACAAGAAAGGCTTTCCGACTATCGGAGCCACCAACACTGGGGGGCTTGTGAGATACTTCTTGATGTCGTCAAATACGCGCTGTCATTGTTCAGTCCAGACGAAAGATACTCCTTTCTTCATGAGCTAAGTAAACGGTTGACACCTTCCAGAAAAATTTGAAATGAATCGTCTGATGTAGGCTAACCTTCCTTGAAGTCCGCGTAGCTCCTCGAGATTTCTTGGAGGACGCATATCGAGGATAGCTTTAACTTTCTCCGGGTCAAGATGTATACCATTTGAAGTGATAACAAAACCAAGGAACTTGCCGCTGGAGACTCCCAAAAAAGACTTGGTTGGATTCATCTTAAGTTGGTATGTACGCATCAGTTTGAACACCATTCTCAAATCTTGGAGGTAGTTGCCCTTGAGGCGACTTTTAACTGCAATATCATCGACATAGCATTCCACTGTTTTGTACAAATGCTCGCAAAAAATTGTGTTCATAGCTCGCTGGTATGTCGCATCCGCATTTTTCAATCCGAAGGGCATCACCGTATAGCAGTATACCCCCAACGGTGTTCGAAAAGATGTGTGTTTTTCATCATCGGGAAACATCTTGATCTGGTTGTAGCCTGAGAACCCATCCATGAAGGACATTCGCTCAAAGCTACAAGTATTGTCGATCATTACGTCGGTGATCGGTAGAGAGAACTCATTTTTTGGGCATACAGGATTCAAATCACGGTAATCGATACAGACTCGTACTTTACCGTTCTTTTTCATGACCGGAACAACGTTAGCAACCCAGTCAGAGTGTTGTTCTTCGCGAATGAAACCACTTGAAACAAGCTTTTTGACTTCACTTTCGATGGCCTCCATGATATTTGGTCTGAACCGCCGTTGCTGCTGCTTCACTGGCTTAGCTTTAGACGAGATATTTAGGCGGTGCATAGCAACTTTAGGGTCTAAGCCTGGCTTGTCTTCATAGCTCCATGCAAAGACGTCGATATATTCTCTTATAAGCTGTATAAGAGATTGCCGTTCTTCACCACACAAACTTTTGCTGATAAAGATTGGTTTAGGAGATGATTCATCTCCTAAATTAACTTGGACGACTTCGTCTTCAGTAGGTGGTTCACGTTGTTCGAAACGTAACTCCCACATGGTGTCCATCTTTTGAGCCCATTGTTCGAGCTCAATTGATTGGACATCTTCTGCAATTTGGTTAACTGATACCATGTTGACGGATAGAGTTGCTTTGAACATGTCTCCAATGCTGGAGTCTGAATCCCAAAAGCAAGAATCAAAAGAATTAGAACAACGATCAACTTCAACATTGATCCTTCAGGAGTTGTTGGAGGAGTAACATAACCCAAACCAACACCATTTCATTGATAATAGTTCTCGGGTTTGCCGGGAGGAGCAAAGTGACGTATTGACAATCGTCGTCCTTTACCGTGGTTTAGTCCCTGGTTGCTTTTTATATCATATCTCATGTTCTGGATGATATTCTTGGCCTGCAACTATATCGGTAAAGCTGCATTTTACCTGAATTATATTCAGCTTCGGCGTTGTAATTGGGAGTAGTAAAGTTCAGAACGAACTTTCTTACGCCAATTATTCGACCGAAGATGATTAGTTCTTCACCCTTCTTTCTCGCTGGAACGATAAAGTAGTGGATATCCTCTGGCCAGACTGTTTTCCGCAGACGGGATGTCGTGACCGACATGTAGAGATGTGGTCTTATGCCATGCTCTAAGGCGTACAATGTATCTACGTACTGGTAGACATCAGAGTAATTCAAAGATAAACCTTTACTCAGAAAATATGCGAGTTTTTCTTCAGGGATAACATCATCCACTGAAGGTACATTATTTTGATTATTAATATACTCATTAAGGGCGTCATTATCCGGGACAGGAGTCACAGACTTGGTCAAGTTCACTATGTAGGGTAACTCATCAGGATTGGGAGGATAGGCTTCAGCAGGTTTCACCCGAGTTGTTTTGCGGAGAGTGATGGTCAATGGTGTGGCAATATCAGGACGTTTCTTTTTTACCTAGATTGTGAGAGGCTTTGAAGTAATTTTTGGAGTAGTACGTCCTTTGACTCGGATAACCAGGGGACCGTCACTGGCGGATGAATTAACTTCAGCTTCATCGTCAGCTTCGTTGTCGTCATCCTTGGGAGGCTGAGATTGATAGAGTACCGAATCTCCATAGTAGGCTTCAATACCCTTAAAGGATCGACATCGGCAAACTCTGTCTTCACGATGCCATCACTGTTGACGTACTTAAAGCACTGATGAAGGGTAGAAGGAACAATCATGTTCTCGTGTATCCACGGACGTCCTAAAAGACGTTGTAGGACACATTGGCATCGATTACATACCAAGCAACCTCTGTCCGGAGATCACCAATCTGGCACTTGAGACGGATCTTGCCCAGAGGATGACTTCTCCCAGTATTGAAAGTCATGATAGTTATATTGGTTGCAGACAGTTTGTGCAAAGGGATCCCTAGAATTTGGAGTAAATTTTTAGGGATGATGCTGAGGGAGGAACCTGGATCGATATGCATCTGATCTACCTTAATCTCCCGATATACCCTGTATAGTACAGAGGTCTATCATGACGATTATTTTTTAGTAGCATGTCCTCTTGTGAAAAGGTGATGTTGGGAACCACTTCCATAGTGTTATGGCAATAAGGATAAGAGACTGGATCTTCAGCGGGAGTTTTGACTTCAGCGAGATAAGAGTCGGCATGTAGTAATGCCTCACTTAAAGCTTTACGCGTCTCTTTGGAGAGCCGTAGTAGATCGAACAATGACAATCTGGCAGGTGTATTGGCCAATTGTGCCAGTATGTCAAAGTTGTAAGGCCGATCCATGACTTCGGAAGCTAGTGACTTCAAAGATTTGTCAAATCGCGTCTCCTTCTGCTTAGCTTTATCGGTAGTTGAGGACCAAGACGGACCAGCTTCTGAACTTGTGGGGCCAGCAGGAGCTTGAGAAGGCATTACGTCTTCTTGTGCGGGGTCATAAGTCCGTAGGTAAGTCTTGCCGGATCGTGTCTCACCAGATAGGACTTCATAAATAGGATAATACACCATATGGCATGGCTTGTATTTCTTGCCCCTCTTTGCTTTGGAAGACACTATCTTCTGCTTCATTTCTTGCACAAGGTCGGGATGGACCCATAATCTCACCACGTTCCGTCGTGAGTGGCACCAAGTTGATGTTGAATCGCGAGCTGGCGGCATGTTGACGACTTCCATTATTGCCTTAGGAATTGGAACTACGCCGTCTGGAACTTCTGTGGAAGGAAAGTCACCAAATTGAAGAGAGATCATGTTAGAAGACACGACCTTGTCTTCAGCTTCGAGGTTGATAACTTGGTTGTCGATGAGCTGTTGTATCTTCATCTTCAAGACGATACAATCCTTGGTAGAATGGTGCACGTACTGATGATAAAGACAGTACTTGGGGTCGCTGAGTCGGCATGACTTCTTAGGACGTCGTGGTGTAGGCAATACCAGTTTATCACCCTTCATCAACGTATTGAAAATGGTAATAACATCATCCTTGTCAAAGGAGAAAGTCTCCTTGGGTCTGTCAGGAGCACTCTCAGAATTGGGAGCTCCTTTGGAAGTGTCAACTTTCAAGACTTTTTTCCTTTACCCCCACGGATAGGGATAGTTTGGGGGTGCTTGTCTTTGTCTTCAGATTTGGTTGTCTTCAACCCCAGTAGTTCCAGATTAGGAATGTCATTTTCAGCAGCATCAGCGGCCCCGATGAAAGCAGGCCATGTATCATACTTATGTATACCCAGACAGAACTTCACTGTAGGAAGGAAGTAATGCCGACAAGTATCCATAAGCTCCGAGTCTGGTATACTGAAGGGCATCTTCAAGGCTAGTCGCCTGAAGCGTTCGATAAAAGCAATAACAGTCTCACTCTTCCTCTGCTTGGTCTCGATGAGGGTGGACATACTAACATGCATGCCACTTTCGTAAAACCTATTTAGGAATAGCCTCTCCAAGTCTTTGAAGGAGTTAATGCAACCATCAGGCAGACTGCAGAACCATTCAAAAGCTACTCCATGCAAGGTGCTGATAAATAGCTTTGACAAGAACGCATCGTCTCTTGGTAAGTGCAGCGTCTGCATGTTGAAGTATGTCATGTGTTGGCGAGGAGAAGTCATCCCGTCAAACGAATTTAGTGTCAATAGCTTGTAGTTAGGAGGACAAGTGGCATTCTCCCATTTAGGAGGATAAGGTTGAGATATTCCCATCTTCTAAGCTCGTCTTTGTATGAGATGGTATCGAGACGGGCAACAAGAGAATCAATTGCATCCTGATGATTGAGCAGATGATAAGAAACGACTGCTGTACGGTTGTTAAGTGCTGTCGACGAAGGACCACCTCCAGCATTTACGGGATTTGGAGGAGGTGCAATAGAATGGCACTCCCTTTGTAGTGAATGAGGGTTGTTGCTATGAACCGGACTAGCGTGTGCTGAGACGTTCGGTTGAAGTGGGAGAATAACCCCAGCAGTTTGGACAACCATGATGCTGGTAAGCATGTCAGTGATCTTGGCGAACGCCATTTCAAGATTCTCCAGCCGCTTGTTGGTTTGATCATTAGCTTCTTCAGGTCTCTCTCTATCCATCATTACGTAGATAGCATGCGAGGATGAATAGAGGTGACAGTACAACTGGTGCTGATGCTGTCTATCTCTGAGTTGAAAAGGCCTTCGTCTTCAGGCAGGGGAGGTAGATAGTCACCGTCGGACTCGAAGAGATTATCGTCATCTGGAAGGCTACCCCTAGCGTAGAGGTCGTCTGCTTCAGATTCTGAGGGAGTACTACCCCCAGCTTGATTCTGAGGGAACACCACCCCCAGCTTGAGAGTCCTCGCCGTCTATAAGGGATCTTGTTCTCACCGAGTACCCATATAGACTCCTTCAAGTGAAACAGCTCGCTGGCTGTTTGCTGGCAGACTTCTTCTTCTCCTGTTTGCAGAATTAAAAGAAAAGCTTGGATTAGTGGTCCACCTTCTTTTATTGGGGCTCCCGTAGGGAGGACCCCATGAAGTCATGTTGGATGAAATACATAATGGCTCTTCATCATCAGAACGCTGCAGTCGTCGAAACACAGACTGCCTTGGAGGAACTTTCGTTGCTTTGGAGCAGCAACAGTTGATGATAATACTAGTGCACGGACGCTCTTGTAGAGGCACCTCATGAGTCGCAGTGATCTCTCTCGCCTTACGCTTATGATTTATCATGTCGCGCAAATCGGCGGAAAGGAGCTTTGCCTTAGAACCCATTTCACATGCATTTCCCCGCTTTGTATATGGGTTTGTAAGGGAAATCGGCATATCCGGACTTAGTTCATGCGCAGGGGCAACCCCCACACCTAAGTTCCATGATGACCTTGAAGATAGCTCCGTGCTATACGCGTTGGGGTCTGTCTTTTTGCTGTGGGCGCATAGACCCTGGAGCATGTCCTTGGCGCATGCTTTCCAGAAGTTCTGGCAGCATGCTTGGCCTTCCTGGCTGTGGGCGCATAGAATGGCATCAAAGCCTGGGCACATAGTGGTAGACAGCCTACTGAAGACGAAGTCTTCTGACCAGAGTTATGCGCCCACACCATCCTTTGGGCGCATAGTCCTGGGCGCATGCTTTGGAAAACATCACTGTTTTTTCCCAGTTTCGCCCTCTTCGTTTGCAAGCTTCGCTGAGTTTGCCCAGAGTGTCGAACACTTCAATTCTTGGCATCGTAGTTTTTTTTGCCAAGTCTCGAGAGTTGAACACTCTGTTGTCGATTGAACAAGAGAGAAGTCGCTGGGCTAGTAGAGCCCTGAACAGTATGCGCCTTCTTTGCATTGGGAGCTTCTGTGGAAGAGTTATGCGCCTATGTGACAGAGTTCCCCTTCGGTTGCACATCTTCTACGGCACTGGCAGGACATGCAGCACAAGCCTTCGGAAGCCAAGTCTTGCGAGACTTGTTTCGCTCACTGATTTTGAGAGTAGAGCCATCCTCGATATCATCTTTTCGAACGCTTGTTGATCGAACTTCACGATCAACATCTTCTGAGTGCTCCCCACTTTAGCGGTATCGTATCACCACCTTCTCATCAGAGGAAAAGGTAGTCTCCAGCAGAGTCGCCATTTTTGTAGACACTTACAAAAAGAGAAGAATCACTGTCTTTTCTTATTAGCGCAAGGCACCACAAATCGAGTACACCTGAGAGATCTTGCATTGAGAATCTCCGAGTACAAAAAGAATTCTGGGAAATGGGACGATGGAGATCGAGCGGCAGTTGCTCCTTTACTCCGTTGACACTCCGATTTACAAAAGTGGAAGAAAACCTAAGAAATTTGCTAACTCTCGGCTCACTGGCAAGAAGGACAACAATTTGGCTCTGAAATGCTCTCTGTTCTGTTCATTTGAAGAGGCATATGTCCTCTATTTATAGTCATCTTGCACTAAAACGACTGTTATGCACACATAGGTGGAGAATACACTGATCTCCCTGTGGGCACATAATATTGCTTTGGGCGCATAGGATGTAGGCGCATAAGAACTGGATGATCGTGGGTAGTGCACGACTGCTCGTGGAGACTGGCGTAGCCGTATGCCTCGACCCATGACTGATCGTGGATGATGACCGAGTCGTAGAGCTGTTCTGACTTGGGCGCATAGTGTAGGAGGACAACCATGCTCACCTCTGGAAAAATCATGTGGGCGCATAGAATTTACAATGTGGGCGCATAGAATTGCTACATGTGGGCGCATAGTCACTTCTTTATTTGGGCGCATAGTATGGATATTTTCATGCTTCTACAGATATTCCAATATCTTTTATGTTAATACAATCTACTAAATATGACATACTAAATATTCCAACACATATGCCAGGCGCATTAGCGACCATGTGCTTTGCGTCCATGCGCTACACACATACGGGTGGTTGCCTTCGGCGCTGCCAGAGCGTGGAATGGGCACTGTCAGAGCGCATGCGTGCGCCTGCTTTCGGTGTAGGCGGCATGCATCGTTGTCAGCGTGCGGCGCGTTGCTGTGTCGGCGCATAGGACTCTGTGATGCAGATTTGGTAGGATTTGGTCGAACAACGCGTATGCGTGCATGAGCATGTCTATGCGCGTATAGGTGCTGGGTTGCTCTATAAATAGAGCTCCACTCTCATTTGGGTGGTTGGAAAAACAAAAAAGAGAGAAAGTGAGGGTCACTGAATCTCACTCTGAATGTTAATGTGCCATCTTCAACAACAACAATAAAGTACAATGCGCCTATGAGCAGTTTGCACACTTTCAAGTTTTCAAGTTGTCCAAGAGTGACAGGAACGTTCAGAAGTTCTTTGGTGAACTTGCTGGCTCATGGGAGGAGATTTTCTATGGGACGAATCTTGCTTTGAGCAACGGTTTTCATCACAGCAAGGAGATTTACTTTGTGTATTTTCTCTTTATTTTTGTTTTATCTTATTGTAGCGTCTGCGAACGTAAAGAAAAGAATATTTTTGTTTATTTCTTCTTCATCCTCTCTTATGATGTAAACGTTCTATCTCGATTACAACTGCGTTTGCAAAGAAGAACGGGTTTTTTCTTTGTGTGCTTGTAACCTGGGATTCATGTTCGGGGAGTTAGTTTCTTGCATGGAACCCTGGACTTCTTCTTTAGGATTAAACAGAGGGCAGAATGAAAAGTCTTGCATGAATCTCTGTTGTTCCTGGCCTTAGTTCTCATCTTGATAGGCCTCATGACTAACAATCTCAAAGCAAGATCCGAGAAGATGTAGAAATTCCGTGCAAGTCTTCTCATCACAAGTTTTAACGACTTGAGAAGATTGATGGACTACACTTCTAGCATTTGATGAGGATGAAGTCCTTCATTAAAATGTTGGAGTGTATTTGGGCACCTACCCAGGACTGTTGCTGCTGTGAAGTTGGCACTCAGTGTGCTTAAGCAGCAATATTGGATGGAGATTTGATCATGTGCAAGTTATCGTATGGAAGATGTCCAAGGCACTTGCAGCTTGGATTTATGCATCTAGCAGATCTGGGCATGGTTCTATATGAGCCCAACAGATCTGGTGCATGGCACTTTATGTGCCTAGCAGACTCCGCGCATAGTGCTAAGGCGCATGTCAGTCTTGCGCATGGAGCCAGAGGCACATGGTGGATTTTGCGCTTTGTGACAGAGGCACTTGGCAATCTCTGCTTCCTGCAGGCATATGCGCATGGTGCTATATGCGCATGATCATGATGTCTTATGCGCATGGTGCTATATGTGCATGATGTCTTATGCGCATGATTTCATTTGCGCATGAGGTAATATGTGCATGACTTCTTATGCGCGGTCAGCATATGCACGTGGGATCCTGTATATCTCAGCGCATGTCTCTTCAATTGCTCCAGACAGTAACAGTGCAGAATGAAGTCTGCTTCATCTTTGCTCAAGCCTGATTGAATCTGTTACTCCGGTGGATGGAAGACTATATGAAGAAGGATGGCAAAATCCTTTTCAAACCAAAATAGCAAGGTATGGCTAAACTTAGTTGTTTTGATTACTTACTTGGTTGCTATTGTTGCATAAGTTGAGTTATCTAGCATGGTAGTTGACTAGTGGACGGGCACTGGTGCATTTGGTCACGTATGCTCTAAAGGAAGTTGTTCATCTAGGACGAGTCTTGCTATGACGAAGGTCTCGATGACGAACATATATCTAGCAATATCTGAGGATCATGAAAGTAGTTTTGGACTACCGACAAGGATACTGGAGTGCGAGTAGCATGTTCCAGAGATTTCCTAGGACCTAATCTTAAGAAGTCTGTTGTCCGATACAGACTTGAAGATTGACATCCGTACTAACCAGATGGTGATTTCTTGACGAGCAACATGTTTTGGATATGTGTTCAGTATTGAAGGATATTCGGACTTCTGCTGATGTCAATGAAGTTTCTTATTGAGTTGTGAAGGAATGGACTGAGAGTGGATGCTATGTAAGTTTCTTATTGAGTTGTGAAGGAATGGACTTCTGCCGAAGTTTCTTATTGAGTTATGAAGGAATGGACTGAGAGTGGATGTTATGTATTAGTAGTCTTAAGATGTCTAATCTAGGCCTTATCTCCAGTATGTGGGGGTAAGAAGGTAGAGGGATATGAAGTCTGTGCAGAGACAGACTGTCAGGAAGCTGCTCAGACGATTGAACCAAAGTACAGATCTCCTGGAGTTTGTACACTCAGAAATCTGTGACTTTTATCAATTTTCTACAGACCGGGTTGAAGTATTTCTCGAATTATATGTTCGGATGTCTTCTCAAGTCGAAGGATGGAGCATTCGAGAAGTTCAAGTTCAGGGACTTCAGGGCTGAAGATGAACGTCTAGTAGGTCGACAACTCAAGAGATTCATAAGTTATAGAGATATAGTGTCATTTTCTTGGATTCGCATCGTTCTGCTATGAAATAGAATTGGCTATGAAACGACTGCTCCGTAGTCTCTTTATATAACTCAGGATTGATCAAGGCGGAGAGTATCGTTTTCCTGATTCACATCGTTCTGCTATGAACATGAAATTGGCTATGAAACGACCGCAGCGTAGTATCTCTAATCCAAGGAGTTTCAAGAGGAAGCTCATGACGCTGTCAGAGATATATATACTGTGGATCTTCCAATATGCTTCTGGAATAGATTGTTTATACGGCCACGTTTATTACTGAATAAAGTACCGTTTGCATATCTGACTATAATTCTCATTAACAATAGTTCAAGGTCAGCTCTGACTTTAATATCATTCGAGTGTGCGGGTGTCTGGTGTACATGAAGATTCATGATTTCAAGATTCAGAAGCCAGAGATGAGGACCAAGAAGATCGTATTTCTAGGATAAGCTATTGAAAGCTATGGTCGAGATCTCTTGATATTGTGTCAATCATATCATTGAGTCTCACGATGCAAAATTCTTTGAAGACAAGTTTGCTAGAGACGAGAACATTATTCTCGCGGATGTTCCGGAGAACATTGTTGATGCCAGAGAAGCAATTACTTCCAAAGAACGAGTAGTAGAAGGTTGTCCTTGCGTGACAATGCTTGAACCAGTATCCACTGAGCTTCAAGCAAAACGAGTAAGAAGGCTGAAAGATTTCGGGACTGATCACCCATCACGTGGAGGCTGATGAGACGATGTGTCACGTCCGGTCCCGTAGGACCGATCATCCTCACAAAGACGTAATGCCGCACGAGCCTAGAATGTGCTCGTACAAGGCGGGTTCCATAACGGCGATTACATGCTAAGCGATGGGGTCATCGCACAGAAGTCCCAAAGCAGAAATATTGATTAATACCAGCAGAAACTTGAAACAAAACGCAAGTCATTCAAAATGCTCTTTAATGATATTGAAACAAAGATTACATAGGTGGGCACGAGGCCAAAATTACAATCACTCAAGCTCACTTTTCTCACAATACAAGTCACTCTGCTCTCTCTCATCTCTCATTGGATTTTGACGAGCCAGCAGATGCTTTAGATAGGCGATGTCCACACTTTATGTCTCATATAAGTTCTGACTCCATGCACCGCACTCTCGGCCTCACTCCTCAAAACGTCAAGGAACTCCATGTCTCGACGCATCCAAGCGAGCTCTGCGCCAACGAGCTTCTACCTGTGCCTGCACATAAACACTGTGTGGGTGTCAGTACTCAACTGTACTGGTTGTGTGAGCTCCTCGCCATCCATACAAAACCAACACGTTCATTTACTTTGTACAACATAATCCCTTTATGATTGTCTTTCTATTCTTGCCTTAGGATCAATTTTAAGACAAACTCTTAGCTTGTTTAGTGTCTTCAGACCATCATCGTGCCTTGTACCAACAACTTAACTATACCTTGCCTTTAGACCATTCTATCAACGACGTCAACTTATCGACTCGTACTTACCTCCTTTAGACCTTTCGTGTCAACGACGTCAACTTATTGACTTGCTTACCTTTCGGCCTATATTTGGGATGCAGCAACTTGGTCATGCCATAAACTCTATTCGTGCTTCAATATACTTGAGACAGTACTTCCCTACTTAGTCTTGCCTATACTTGTGCCGTGACAGCATGGCCGTGCATGAACATATCAAGGTCGTGTCTCGCAACTCAACATTTCTTAATCAAACTCGCCTTACGGCCCTTCTTGACTTACTCTTAATGACTCAAATCCGACTTATGCGACTCTGTGCGAACAACTTAATACTCGACGCCATGACTCGTGCCGAAGCACGTATCCTTGCTATAGCCAAATCTTAGGCTTCATACTGGTGTTGCAACCGTGCATACCTTCCTTGACTCAGTTGTGATGTGTTTACACTTCCTTTGATTCGACCGACAACGTGCATGCGGATAGCCGCTTAGCACGCCAACTTACCTATATGAAAGGTCACTGGCATTGACTAGCCATCGTGGACATAGCTAGGAATAGGATGGGTCGGTCAATGCAGGTAGCTAGCCCAATGACAGCCTACCGAATCCCTGGTTGCCTACCCAGCATCAGCTATACCGTATTTCCTCTATGGCCGATCGGTCTCCTGGGCCCAGGTTGTCGATCCGAAGAAACATTGCCCTTGTCGACAAGTTGTCCATGACCACGTACCTACGAGACTTCATCTAGACTCACATAAATGCATGGCCTAATCTGTGGAACGACTCAACCATATTCTTTAGCAAAATGTGCTCGAAACCATATCATGCAAAATGTGCATTGGAACCATGAGACTCTCAAACGAGGGACCGTCTCGGCGACAAACCATCGCTTGAACTCTCCATTCTTTGAAAACTCAGGAACGACTACTGCATAGCCTTCCTAGTTAACTTGAACAACGTGTTCTTAGGTGCCATAGACCGTGGCTAACTTTTTACTGAACAAACCGTGGCTTGTGTCTTAAACCAACTTGCGTTCAACACGACGCTACCGCTCAAGTCATACTCTATATGATGCCTTAAGATCGTGGGACTTTGTGGCTATACCCAGCCGTAGAACTCGTAGGACGTGCTTGCTACGACTTTGATAGCCCAACAAAACTCTTGCCTAACTCAATCGTACAACAACTTGACGAGCAAATGCTATATCGAGCCTCGCATCGTGGGAACGTATCGTGCACGCGTTCGACTTGAACAACCAAGTTCTTTGGGTGCCTAGACTTATGCCACAAACCGTGCGATACAACTTAACCCGTGAGACAAGCAATGGATATGTCAAGTCTTGGACGATCCGTGCTTGCTTTATCAAGCATTTATGCGGACGACGCTATGACTTAGGCTAATTCATAGCTTTGTGGCGAAGACTAATTTTCCTTCTCCCAAGTCACGAGACGAAGGACCGAGTGTCATTTTGAAAGCACGCCGTGCATACTTCTAAGCCGACCGTGGAACCTTTTTCTATGTTCTAACTCAGTCTGACCCAAGTTGGGATTATTCCCTTAGCTATGTGAATTCGTCTCTTTTATTATCAAGCCTACTTGTGCATTTAAAAACTTTCGTTTTATTAGTGCGAAGGCCAAGCTGAGGCAAGTTCACCGAAGTCACCCACCTGAGCGAGGAGTCGCCTCGACCGAGCGGGACTTCGAGCAGGCCGTTGCATGGCTAAGTCCAACGCCGTCGACATTTCGATTCCTCCGATTGACTGAGCGGGACAGGGCCGGCACTACACGATGAAGACTAGGTATGTAATCTTCTGGGAAGAGTGAGTCTATAATGAGACTGACTCCTTAACATCCAATTCAATTGGGTGGTAGTTAATCTGCCTGAGGGATCTAAACCCATTAAATCTTCATAAAGATGAAGACATAGGCCGAAGGAACCATTGACAAGTTTGAGACTAGGCTGGTAGCCGGAGGGGTTTGCTCAAATTAGGGGATTGATGAGTTTGACACATATGCTCCAGTAGATAAGGTGTCAACTGTCAGGATGACGATGGCTGGGACTTCTATTCATAAAGTTGATTCTTCATCAGATGGATGTCAAGATAGTTCTTTTGGATGTAGAAATGTCATGAGGGATTCTCACGCAACAGTCAGATGGAGTTGTCGATTTAGAGTCTTAAAGACAAAGTCTACAGGATTGGTGAAATCCATGTACAGCCTAATGCAAGCTCCCAATCTGCGGCATGAGTAGTTTGACCTAGTCAACAGGTTAAATAGCTGCAAGATCAGCGGGTCTTATATGTTGTGCTTACACGAAGTTCACTGGTGATAGAGGTACCATCGTTTGTCTCTATATGGACGACTTGCTAATCCTGTTCACAGATGTAGATACGTTGCAAGAACAAAGATGTTCCTCTAGTCCAAGTTCATTGTGAATGAAAAGGGAGATGCGGATGTCATCTTGGGAATTAATATATCAGGACGTCAGCTGGGCTTGCTCTGTCACAAGCTCACTACGTTTAAAATATAATCACATGCTACGGATATTAGGATCTTCTAGGGATCAATACTCCTTACAGGTGTGATCAAAGGATGAAGCCATATTCAGAAAGTAGGATCTGACAGTTGGTGTACTCGAGCGTCATCAATAGTTTGATGTAGGCTACAAATACCACAAGGTCTGACATAGCTTTTGTTGTAGGCATGCCGAGTCAGTTCACGAGCAATTCAGGTGTTGATCTTTGGAAAGCTGTGAAGAGAGTGATGAGATATCTCTCAGGGACTCAAAAGGATGCACTACAACAGTTACTCAGAAGTAGATCCATGGGTGGTACTGCTATATCGATGAAGTCGAAAAACAGACGTTTCTCTCATTATGGAATCTGAGTTCTATGCACTTTAATCTGCAACAGATGAAGCAGTATGACTTCGGGAACGAAGTAGAATACCTTTTGGAACTAATTAATGATCTTCATGTGGTTGGTACGCAAATTCAGGTGATGTCGATGTATTGCGACAACCAGACATGATCATTCTGTAGGTTGTGCGTGAATTCGGATGATGTCGATATATTGCGACAACCAGGTAGCTGCAAATGGCATCAGATGATCTCTTCTATAATAAAAGAGGATTGTAAGACAAAGGCACAGGGACACTGAATGAGCGCAGTCAGCGTGGATCATTACAGTGGACAATGATCGGAGTCAGGAGTCTGACGAATCTGTTCACAATGGCCTCAAGTTCCAGTTGGTCGAAGAATCAACAAGAAAATGGGCTTGATGGACCTCTGATATTGTGTCTTGCAATCCTACCATAAAATTTATGCTATTAGTTCAAAGAGAAATCTAATAGGCATCTAGCTTTTGGTTCAAGGGAGGACCATTGATTGGAAAAATATTAGGTACAGTAGGTAGTCCTTTGGGATAGTGTGGAATACGTATCCGGAACTACTGTGGTCTACTATTTGTTCTTTATAAAGAACAAGTCCTGTGGGAGGATGGCTTTGACGCCTTAATGAGTTCTCGGACATCGTGGATGGCTGACATGCTTGACATGAGATACGGATAGCTCAACACTACAAAGGAGCGTAGCACTCAATGCTACAGTGGGGTGATACCACCATGAGATACCTTAACAGGGTAAAACTTCGGCTTTGGGCCATGTCACAGCGGCATAGCACCGCATATAGGCATGCAGCCTAATGCTGAAGAATGGAGAGTTGTAGCAGCACTACAAAGGGGCCGGTGACCCCTTGCTACTGTAGTGCCCCGCTCCTAGCGGTTCACTATGTAAGGCTTGTGGCTTGATTAACTCGGTCGGAAGAGAGTATTGGAGAAACTTACCGGCGGCATCTAATCGATCACGTCCAAATGCATAAGAACCTTTCCAATTAATATCATTTCTCTTGAAATGAGTCCAAGTGTTTTCTCTGGATGTTTTGTTGTTGATTTTACTGCTTGGTTTTGATGGGTGATTTTCTGAATGGTTTTCGATGATTTGATTCTTGTCCTTTTTATCGATTTTGATAACATTTATTTTTGAGAATTCTGAGAGAAAAGAACATAACGAGACGGAGTATTAACCAAACTTTTGGTGTCATCGCAGGCGGATGCGTGACGGAAGGCTAAGCGCACAAGTGTTCCTCTCCCTCTTTGCAATTCTCTAATTGGTGAGTGTGGATTCTCTGTGGTGATTTGTCCCTTCTCTGCTGCTCCTTCATGCCAACTAAATGAATTCTCTTTTTGCCATACTACATCCGTTGATCGATAACTTGATGCGTTGAATGCCACAAGTCAATATCACTAAAAAGTTAGTGAAATGAACATTGAAATGAATCGATTATGCTGTTAACACAAATAAATGAATGAAATGCCACATGACCCTATGAGATGATGCTTGTTCCTATGAATAATGAAATGATGCATTAACTGTTACACTGTAACGAATCGATACAATATGAAAGGATGAGACAAATGATGGAAAATGAATAGTCATTATGATGTGATGAATGCAAATGAAATGCTACTTATTTACTTTCAAGTAAATTTTACTATGCACACAGTGCTTATCGAGTTGGACACGCATTCGCATGATCAGGGACAACTTATGCACAAGGGGGTGACTGCTTCCTCGGACGTATGTCCAGTGCTGGGGCCAATCCGACCATAGGGGAAGTCTAAACGTACTTTAAGGGTACGTGGTATCAAATTTCATTCGGACTCGCAACCCGGTGAAATGACACGCCGATTACCGTTGAAGTCCTATATGGCAACGTCCGAAATAGTGAAATAACACCAGTTGTCATGTTGTAAGGATGCATGCTAATCAATATTTTGTACAGAGGCGGTAAGTATTATTATTATCTTGTATCTTATGTAGGAAGCTAGATTCGGACGATGGTAAAGTAAACAGTTGCTTTCATATAATATGTTGCCTCATTATGAATTACTACTCCCTAATAATCTCATGATTTAAAATGCTTGTCATTAACTTCAAATGTCGGTTTAGCTAAGTGGGCCAACGGGGCTCATCAGTGCATTTTTATAATGTGCTGACCCCCCTCCACAGGTACTGGAGAAGGTGCGGGCACAAGTCAGAATTAAAGCTTTTTGAGTTGCTGCTATTTTCAAGTTGTTTTCAAATAAAGACGCACAAAGTATTGCGGAGTTTTCAAGATTGCTGGTTGGATTTTCAAATGTAATAAAAGGGCATAATGTATGGAACGAGAAGTTATTTCATGACAGCCTATCAGTTGTTTTTCTTTGCATGAATAAATGTAAGCCGGAACGGTATTTCAGAGAGTACCGAGAAAAGTTGTATCTTGCTGCAATTATCAATAAAATCAATTATTTTTTTCTATTCTGCATACTCAATGTTTCTGCAAATATGGATTTACTTGAAATGTTTCAAAATGACACAAATATGCACGTCTTGCCTTGTACAAGTGCAACACCAGACTTGTACGACATCACGCCTAGCGAGGACGAATGATTCGGTGTGAATCAAAGCGAGGACGAACGATTCTCTGAATCGGAGCGTGACAGCTACAGTGGTGTGACACCACGATGAGGTACCAGGTAGGGTAAAGTCTTGGTTTCAAGCCATGTCATAGCGGCGTAGTATCACAAAGAAGCGCAAGACTTCATGTTGAGTTGTACGATACTACAAAGAGGCCGATGTCCTCATGCTACAGTAGTATGACACCATGATGAGGTAAAAGATGTAAAGTATCGGCTTTATGCTATGTCATAGCGGCGTGGCACCGCAAGGAAGCGAATGCTTCATTTTGGGACTCTTAACAAAAAGAACTCACCTAGAGTGTATGAATAGAGATACAGACCATCTCTTGAGGGTAAACTTATAGACACCCAACAAAAAACACCAAAATCAGACTTGCACAGGACCTTTAATGTTCATCCGAAAACACTAATGATGTCATTGTGTGAGTGGGAAGAATAGCAACTATGGTGGAGAATTCAAGGCTCAGTCCATTCTTGTATCTTACTGCTGTTTGTCCATGCGGGAAGATTCAAGTCGAGGCGACATCTCTTCTAATGCATGAGGGCAGTCACTGTGAGAAACACTCACCATATATTATGTTATATATGGGTGGTTGTTGGTATTTTCACTTGGCTTTAGGAACTTTTAGTCCCATAATGGAAAACCACCATGGTGTATATCAATATAATAGCTATGCTTGTGTTGGTATATGCACATGGGGTGAGGTGGCCCATGTGAGTTGATTTTCCTAGAGGATTAAGTGTAAATCACAGGAAACAAGCATTTGTTTTGTCACTCACTATGGGAAACCATATGAGCTAAGTCCCGTAGAGCTTTAGTGACTTGGACGAAGGGTGCGAAGACGCTTTGATGACGCACTTAGCACAAAAATATCGTCACATAGCGCTCGTGTGCTCCTTTTATGCGCGAGTTACATGCACGGTTGCTAGCTCGGGTGTATGTGCGGGCGCATGCTCGTGGCGTATGCGCGGACATATGCTCGACTCTGTGCCGGCTATGTCGCGACTATGCGCGAGTAATGCGAGGCACATGTGGCCATGCGTGGCTCTTGTGTCAGGCTCTATACGGCAAGGCGTGCATACGGCCAGGCGTATATGCGTCATGTGCATAAGTGGTCAGGCGCATTAGCGACCATGCACATATACGTCCATGCGCTAAGCGTCCATGCACATAAGCGGTCAGGCACATTAGCGGCCATGCGCATATGCGTCCATGTGCTAAGAGTCCATGCGCTTTGGGTCTATGCACTATGCGTCCTTGTGCTAGATGCATAAGCGTGGTTGCCTTTGGCACTGTCAGAGCACGACATGGGCGGTGCAGGCGGCGCTGTCAGAGCGCATGCGTTCTGCTGCTTTCGACGTGGCTACGTATGCGACGTTGTCAGCGTGCGGCGTGTTGCTGTGTCGGCGCATAGGACTCTATGACACGAATTTGGTAAGATTTGGTCGGACAGTGCATATGCACACATGAGCATGTCTATGCGCTCATAGGTGCTGGGCTGCTCTATAAATAGAGGTCCACTTCTCTCATTTGTGCGGGTGGAAAAAACATAGAAGGAAGAGAAAATGAGGGCTACTAAATCACACTCTAGAATGTCCATGCGCCATCTATAGCAGCAGCAATAATGTGCAATGCGCCTATGAGCAGTTTCTCACTTTCGAGTTTTCACGTTGTCCAAGAGTGACAGGAGCATTCCAGAAGTTCTTTGGTGAACTTGCTGGCTTCAGGGAGCATATCGTCTATGGGGTGAATCTTGTTTTGAACAACGGTGATCTGTTCATCCCAGTAAAGAGATTTACTTAGTGTATTTTCTCTTTATTTTTGGTCTATCTCATTGTAGCGTCTGCGAACATAAAAAGAACATTTTTGTTCATTTCTTCTATCCTCTCTTATGATGTGAACGTTCTATCTCGATTGCAACTGTGTTTGCAAGGAAGAACGGATTTTATTCTTTGTGTGCTTGTAACCTGAGATCATGAAGTTCGGATAGCAAGTTTCTTGCATTTAACCTGATATCATGAAGCTCCGTTGTTCCTGGCCTTAGTAATCTTGGTACACCTTGGGGCTAACAATTCATTTCTCTGACCACTATAGTTATTTGCACTACATATGTTGAGAATCAATAAGGGACTTTTAGTCCCACATCGGAATATGTAGTGTGTAGAGGAGCTAGACTCCCTATATATAGTGAAGTAGTCCATCAATAAAATAATCAATCTATTATTTCTACATGGTATCAAAGCCATAACTCTCTCTCTCCACAAAACAAACTTTTCCCCCCTCCTAAACCCTAACCCGCTGCCCCCCCCTCCGCTCAGCCTGACCCTGTAGCAGCCTCCTCCTGTGCAGCCCCGACCCCCCTGTGCAGCCTCCCGAACCCCCCCTCCCTGTCGCAGCCTCCCGCACCCCCCTCCTGTAGCAGCCGACCCCCCCCCCCCCCCCCCCTGTCGCAGCCTCCCGCCGCCCCGCCTTCTCCAGCCCCGACCCCCCGCACTCCTGTAGCAGCCCCGACCCCCCCTCCTCCAGCCCCGACCCCCCCTCCTCCAGCCTCTCGCCACCCACCTCCTGTAGCAGCCCCGACCCCCCCCCCCCCTGTCGCAGCCTCCCCCCCCCCTCCTCCAGCCCGACCCCCCGCACCCCTTCAGGACCGCCCCCCTTTTCCAGGAACAACCCCGACCCCCCCCCGACCCCCCGACCCCCCCTCCCACAGCCGCCACATCCAACCCTAACCCTAACCTAACCATGGAAACCCTAACCTAGACCTAGCAGCCCTATCAAACCCTAACCCTAGCTTTTAACAAAAAAAAAAGGGCGTATTTCGAATAGAGACGGCTGTCAAATCTTTATTTGCACCAACTCTGTTCCGTGCTTACGCCGTTTGGAACTAACAAATGCTTTATTTGTTATTCCTTCTTACATCGGGATCTATGCAGAGACTGATCATGTTCTCTGGTGTCCTGACGTGTTCACTTTACATGCGCGTGCCGGTGCTGGCCAAGTTAGTAGCGCATTAGTAAAGTCTCTGGCGTTGAAGAAGACGACGTAGATGACGAAGACGACGACGTTTGGTCAGTTGCAGACGACGACGACGACGAAGAAGACGACGAATTTAGTTCACAGTTGAAGACGCCATGGATTCGATCAGTGGCAAACTGACGGCCGATGAGATGAAGGCCTTGGTTGATGATATCTTATCCAAGAGATTAATCGAGGTAATCCCACGTGTGATCCATACTGATGTGGATCCGTCGCCTTACAAAATGGGGAAGCTGGAGAAACTGGAGACGAAGTTGGAAGGAACTTCCAACTACTTGAAGTGGTCGCGGCAGGCAATGCGGACACTGAAGGGACGTGGCTTGGTTGGCTATGTCACTGGCCAAGCCAAGGCGCCAGCCGATCACTCCACAAGGAGTTTGCTGTGTGGGAGATTGTCAACAACGTCGTGGCTGGGTGGTTGACTGCCTCTTTAACCGACCAGGTGTCGGACAATGTCGAGACTATGGAGGCTGCTGCTGATATATGACAGACTCTCAAAGATATGTACTCCGGCTCCGGCAACCCTATGCGAGTCTTTCAACTGCAAGATAAACTCGATAGGGTGGCCCAAGACGACCGTACCACCTCTGAGTACGCGGCCCTGTTGAAGAAGTACTGGTCTGATCTGGATCATTATGATCCTCTTGGGATGGAAGATGCACAAGTCGAACCGGCTTTCGCGAAGTACTTTCAGACGTTCCTGGCTTATATTTTTCGGCAGCGTATGATGAAATTCCTGAAGGGACTACACCCTGTATTTGAGCAGCGACGGAATATCCTCCTTTCCCAACCCACGCTCCCGACCTTGGAGAAGCTATCGCTGTCATGACACAGGAAGAAGCTCGACTGAAGTTGATGCCCAACAAGGGCTCCTCCCAGGGGGAGCCAGCCGCGGTTGAAAAGTCTGCCCTTGCTGCCTTCAATCAACCTCCATCTATGGGTGGTGTTTGTCACAATTGTGGTGACTCCGGATATTACATCCGATTTTGTCCAAAACCCTTGCGCAATCAGTCTACTGATCGAGGACGGGGTCGTGGAGGCCGACGTGGTAGTAGAGGAGGCTATGCTGGTCGAAGGGACGGCCACAAAGCAAATCTGGCGGAAGAAGGAGAGCATCACCTGGCTGAAATAACCCCGCTTGAGCGGGAGTTCCTTGAGAAGTTGCGTGGCACGAAGCTGGGTTCGGCCGACAGTCCTGGGCCGTCTTCATCCTCGGGAGATCACTTCACTTGCTTTGCCCAAACCAGCACCGATGATTCTGCACGTGCTCTTGCATCTATCCATCAGCCAGGATGGATTATGGACTCTGGGGCATCTCGCCATGTCACGGGGTCCTGTGGTGCGTTTCGGGAATATTCTTCCCTACCATTGCCGGAGAGTATTCAGACCGCTGATGGTACATCCAGCCCTGTAATGGGTAAAGGCACTGTCGCATGCACCCCTTCCATCACTCTAACCAATGTCCTTCATGTTCCATCTTTTCCTGTCAATCTTCTATCCATTAGTGCCATTATACTTGATCTTAACTGTACTGTTTCCTTTGACATTCCTCAGGTGACTTTTCAGGAGAAAGGGACAGGACGACGACTTGGGACTGGCACATGGCATAAGGGGCTGTGGTATTTGGACAGGATTGGACTGGACAAAGCATTGGCATCCTTGGTAGCAGACGTACCACCAGAAGCTTCCTGTCGCAGTGTTGAAGCCGACTTGCTACTCCACCACTGGCGTGTCGGACATTTCTTTTCCGGTTATTGGTCGAATGTATCCGTCCTTATATCAAAGGGCTAATAAAGAGAAGTTATTTTGTAATGCTTGTGCTTTGGGAAAACATACCAGAAGCTCGTATGTGAGCACAGGGAATATGAGTTCAGCTGCTTTTGACATGATACATTCAGACGTATGGGGCCCTTGTCCTACAACCGGGATTAACGGCTTTCGATGGTTCGTCACCTTTATGATTGTTATACCCGTGTGACTTGGGTCTACCTTCTGAAGAATAAAAGTGACGTCCTTGAGGCCTTTTAGGACTTTCATCGACGCGTGGAAACACAATATGGCGCTAAAATTAAGTGTTTCCGATCCGACAATAGGACGGAGTATACGAATAAGCGGGTTGCTGAGTATTTTTCAACTCATGGAATACTTCATCAAACTTCATGTGCTTATACTCCGGCTCAAATGGTGTGGCGGAACGAAAGAACAGACACTTGCTGGAAGTTGCACGGACGATGATGCTGGCTATGAATGTCCCAAAGCACTTATGGGGGCAGGCTATATTGACGGCCTCTTATCTCATCAACAGAATGCCATCTCAGGTATTGGACTGGAAGACACCATTGGAGATGCTTACTGGAGCTAATACATACACTGTTCCACCAAAAGTTTTTGGATGTGTATGCTTTGTCCAGGATAATCGGCCAGGCGTTGGCAAACTGGATCCTCGGGCAGTTAAATGTGTCTTTGTCGGTTACACGGCGACTCAGAAGGGTTATGCCTGTTGGAGTCCAGTCGAGCGAAAGATGTTTGTCAGCATGGACGTTACTTTCAGAGAACTCGAACCATACTATGGTTCGGATGAAGGTTCCGCATTTGGTGACACACCTAACACAGATGGTATTCGATGTGAGGAGAGATAATAAGCCCAAATGTGGTCGTCGGCTCGGTTCCGTGTCCGGTTGTAGAAAACTGGACGAAAGGGGAAGAGCACAGTGACTCAGATACAGAAAATGAAGAAGAAGTTCCATATGTTACGCAGGGGGAGCAGCAAACAAGGGAAAAGGAGCTCCAAGTCTACAAAAGAAGACAACAGAAGTCCAGTATTGTACCTATACCATGTCCTGTGCCTACTGTACCAAGTCCCTTGTCTACTCCTGCTCCAACTCCTGAAGATGTTGCCCCCGCACTGAATCACTCGGATTCTGATGCGGATCTCTCCGACTCGGATGGTACGATCTCTCCACCACCTATTGCTCCCTTAAGGAGATCTTCTCGCATTAATGCGGGTAAGGCTCCTGCTCGTTTTGATGATTACGAACATGACATTGCCAACTTCTTGTCTTATTCTAACATTTTTTCGAATTATCGAGCCTTCATTGCATCATTAGACTCTACTTCGTTGCCCAAGTGTTGGCAGGAAGCAAAGAAAGATCCAAGGTGGAAAGCTGCAATGATGGAAGAACTTGGAGCACTGGAGAAAAATAAGACATGGGAGCTGGTTCCATTACCAAAAGGAAAGAAAGCTGTGGAATGCAAATGGGTGTACACAGTGAAAGAGACGCCAGAAGGAAAAGTAGAGCGGTACAAGGCGAGGTTGGTTGCAAAAGGATTCACACAGTCATATGGAATAGACTATGATGAGACTTTTGCCCCAGTAGCAAAAATGAGCACCGTAAGAACTCTGGTCTCCATTGCAGCGAACTATGGATGGAAGCTGTACCAGTTGGATGTGAAGAATGCCTTTCTTCATGGGGACCTGCAAGAAGAAGTATACATGGAGCTCCCGCCTGGGTGCTATGCTACGGAATCAAACGGAGGGACGTCGCAAGGAAAGGTATGTAAACTGAAGAAGTCACTATACGGGCTCAAGCAATCCCCTCGAGCCTGGTTTGACAGATTCAGAAAGGCTGTTACAGGCATGGGATACCGTCAAACAAATGCAGATCATACGGTCTTCCTTCAGCATGCAAGAGGCCACATCACTATACTTGCTGTATATGTGGATGATATAGTGATCACAGGTGATGATGAAGTCGAGATCACTAAACTGAAGTCAAAACTCGCGAAGGAGTTTGAAGTGAAAGATTTAGGAGCGATGAGGTACTTTCTAGGTATCGAGGTGTGTGAAGGCGAACAAGGAATTGTTCTCTCACAGAGAAAATACACAAGATCTGCTGAAGGAGACAGGAATGCTGGGATGCAAAGCAGCGGTCACTCCAATTGACCAAAAGTGCAAGTTGGGAGCAGAAGCAGGAGAGCCCGTTGATCGTGAAAGATATCAACGACTTGTAGGGAGATTGATTTATCTGGGACACACTCGCCCTGATATCTCATTTGCGGTGAGTGTAGTGAGTCGCTACATGCATGATCCAAGAAAGGGTCATATGAAAACAGTATTTCAGATCTTGAGGTATCTGAAAGGAACGCCGGGAAAGGGGCTATGGTTCAAGAAGAATGGACGCATAGAAGTTGAAGGATACTGTGATGCAGACTGGGCGAGCTGCATAGACGACAGAAGATCTACCACGGGATACTGTATTTTTGTAGGAGGAAATCTGGTCTCATGGAGAAGCAAGAAACAGTCTGTGGTAGCACGGTCGACAGCTGAAGCAGAATACAGAGCAATGGCTCTGGGAGTGTCAGAGTTGCTATGGGTGAAAGCATTGCTGACAGAGTTGAAGCTGGATAAGGGAGCACCATTGCGTCTTCTGAGCGATAGTCAAGCTGCAATAAGTATAGCTAACAATCCAGTTCAGCACGACAGAACGAAGCACATCGAGATTGATCGATTCTTCATCAAGGAAAAGCTGGAACAAGGGATACTGAAGATTGACCATGTCCGCTCAGAAGAACAAGTTGCAGACTGTCTGACTAAGGGTCTTAGTTCATTAAGTCTGTCGAAGCTATGTAACAAGATGGGGATGAAATCTATCGCCCATCTTGAGGGGGAGTGTTGAGAATCAATAAGGGACTTTTAGTCCCACATCGGAATATGTGTGTAGAGGAGCTAGACTCCCTATATATAGTGAAGTAGTCCATCAATAAAATAATCAATCTATTATTTTCTACAACATATACTGATAATCATTGTCATGGCATTAATATTGTACCCAATACTGATAATCATTGTCATGTCATGGATAAATCTGGGTACCATATGGATTCAGTATGCTACTTTTAGGAAGTTCAGGTATAGGGGTATATATATACACACACACGTGAAATCAGGGACGGACCCATCTTAGGCCCAGGATGTCCCCTTTGAATAATTATGTTTTGGATTCATTTGGAGTCTAGCCATATGCAGCATGAGTATCGAGGAGTTATCCTGTCCAATATGTGTTGTATACTGATACGGTAAAGGATACATTTATCCCGGGAAGTATCCGTGAAGCGTAGTGATTCATCATTAACTTTACATGTACAATTTGTTTTATGTATAGTACCTCTTGATAGTTGACCAATCAAGGAAAGTTGTTCCATCTAAGCTTGTACAGAAGCATTGCTGCGGTCTTGAGTATTGTTTTGATCCTGATGGGAGGTATAAATCTTAGATGGTTAATACAATTGTTAGATGAGACTTCTTGATAATTGACCAATCAAGGAAAGCATCTAAGCTTGTACAGAAGCATTGCTGCGGTCTTGAGTATTGTTTTGATCCTGATGGGAGGTGTAAATCTTAGATGGTTAATACAATTGTTAGATGAGACTTGTTTGAAAAGAAGGATAGTGGTACATAGTCTTGGCTTTGTAAAGTCATCGTCTGTTTCTATATATTGTGTCGTAGGAAGCAACCCTTCCCAGATCGCCACTAGAAAACCCAGCTTTGGCTACAATTATCCTGGTTAGTTTATTTATTTATGTTGTTCAGAAATCATGTTTCGATTATTCTGATTGTTGTGTTTTTGTGTAATTTTTAGAAAACTTCTAAGGAATTTGTTTTTGTATTGCTATCATCCATAGAAAGAGTTTCAAGTTTCCTAGTAAATTATACAAGTTAGGCACAACTTACTGACTATGGATATATTCTTTGTTCATTACAATTATAACAATTTTAATTGGATTCTTGTGCCCCCAGTGTCAGATTCTTGTGAACTCCACTGACTAGAAAAGAATGTGTTTATGTAAGATGATCTTATATGCTGTTGTCAGTTGGGTCATCTCTATGACCCAAGAGCAAAATGAAAGGCATTCCCCTACACAGCACATATTCACACGCATAGACACGTCTCTCCAGCTATCTATGTATGTCTACACATAGACTACATACGTATTTTCTGAAACAGGGAGGACGACAGGATGGAAGAAGCCGTTGTATCAGTTGTCGCAGATACATTGAGCATCTACCTTTTGCAAGAACCCTCTCTTTTATATGGAGTGAGGGAAGAAGTCTGCTGGCTGGAGGAGAGCTGCGGCAAGTCTTATGTTCCATACCAGATGCTGTTACCAAGAAAGCAAACAATGAGTTGGTTGCAATTTGGATTAGAGATATCAGAGATGTTGCTTATGATATAGAAGATTTCGTTGAATCATTCATGCTTGAGGCAGACAATTTGACTCCGACAGGAGGTTTTCAGCTCACATTAACTAGGAGCAACCCTAGTGCTTGTTCTGAAAGATCGATGTTAATGATAGACCGTTGCTTCCCAATTTTTGGGGCTATAGTTAGCCATTACAGAGCTGGAAGGGCAATTATTCAAAACCTAGAGACCAGGATAATTGAAATTTCCAACCGAAAAGAAGCACTTGGTCTTAATGGCCTAGACGAAAGTCGAGAAATTAGGAGCAGTTCCAAATGTGAGAGTTTGCAAAGAAGTAGATCAAGATCACATTTATCTCATAGCCCCATCGGTTTGGAGAAAGACGAGGGAAAGATACTTGAGTTGCTTAGAGATGGGAAGAATTTACGTGTAATTCCTATTATAGGTGTTACTGGCCAAGGTAAGACCACCTTTGCCGAGTACATATATCATAATGAGGAGGTTGAGGAAATGTTTGACGTGAGGTACTGGATATCGATACCACGGAATTTCAAAGTTCCAGAACTTCTGGTGGAAATTATTAGAGGAGTCGGCGGAAAAGTAAGAATGGGGAAGTTGGTTGTACGAGTACTGAAAAAGAAGTTAAGGGAGACATTGTCGTCCCAAGGGCGATACCTAATTGTAATGGACGATTTTATCCATAAAGAAGCATGGGACATAATTCAAACCGGCTTTCCAGATGCAGGGAATGGTAGTAGAGTGATCTTCACCACACAACACGTAGAATTTGCGAGATCTCCGGACCCCATCATTGTCCATCACGAACTATCTTTCTTAAACAGTTCCAAGAGCATGGAATTGTTCTTGAAGAGGGTATATCCGACTCAAAATGTGGAAGCACTGCCAGATGACTTAACACTTGTTGGACAAAGTCTTGTTGAGAAATGTGAGGGCTTACCAATATCTGTAGTGCTCTTAGGAAGCTTGCTTTCAACTATAGAGAAAACCCATCACAAGTGGTTAGAAGTTTTGTGCAGTCTCAACAAGGAGCCCAAGGCAAATGGTTCCTACTCATGTATATTCCCAGTTTGTTTTGCAGCATTGCCCTGTCATCTGAAAGCTTGTTTTCTATATGTATGTTCTTTTCAGGGAGAGTGAAATCCCTGCAAGACGATTGATGAGGTTATGGATAGCGGAAGGTCTCGTACCACCAAATCGAGGGACAGCAAAAACAGAGTTAGCAGAGGCTTTCTTAGAAGAGCTAGCGGAAAGGTCTATGGTTGAAGTGGCTGTAAGGCGGGGGGATGGAAGTATTAAAGCAATCCGTGTTCGCAATATTTTCCATCACTTCTGTAAAGTGGAAGCCAGAAGTTGTCGATTCCTCCATTTTGTGAGTTCCGGTGCAGCACAAAGTAAACCAATTTCTCCAATGATTAAGTGGGCTCGGCGATTGGCATTGCACGTATTTGAACCGGAAAGCTACATCGATGGCTCCACTAAGAAATGGAGGACTCCAAAGCTGCGTACTTTAATCTTGGGTTCTAGCACAGATAATCTCTCTCTAAACGGGTTGAAATTTTTGAGAGTGGTTGATGTGGAAGTTGCAAACTCTGGTGTGATGCTTCCACAAGAAATTGAGACCTTGATCCACCTCAGGTATTTGAGATGGCGCGCATTTGTAGATTTCCAGCGAATAAAAAATCTTCGAAGGCTGCAAATCTTACATGTAGAGTTCGGCATTGACAATGTCGATAACAGTATAGGAAATTTTAGAGATCTCCGGTTCTTGAAGACCATAAAAGCTGGAAGTTGGATAGAGATGGCTTGGTAAAGCTAACTAATCTTGAAAAGCTGGAGTTGGATGACATTAAAGATGAACATTGGAAGGCACTCCTAGGATCACTCGGTAAGCTACATCGACTACGCAGCCTAACACTTTCTGCGTGTTATGGTGGAACAATACCTAAACAGGCCATATCCATTTTCTCATGCCAGCACTCGCTTCGTCGCCTCAAACTATTTGGTAGATTGTCAGACAGGCGACTCCCTGATGCCAGTGCATTCCCACCTAACATCACCAAGCTTGGTCTACTGTTTTCTCAATTGAGTACCGACCCAATGCCGACACTGAAGGAGCTACCCAACCTCACTTGTGTTGAGCTACACGAAGGATCATATGCCGGAAGGAGAATGCACTGTCAGGCAGGTGGGTTCCCTCAGCTACGCTACCTGAAAGTTCATTGTTTGCACAATTTACGAGATTGGAAGCTTGAAAAGGAGTCGATGCCTAGCCTCACCCAATTACGCATATCTAACTGCAACAACCTTAAGACGCTCGAAGGATTGGAAAATGTCCCAACGCTTAGCATTGAGGAATTGATCATAATGCCCAAAGACCTTGAGATAAGGATTTTAGATCAGCTAGTCATTAATGGTACATATTCCTGTTCCCTTCCCTTTCTACATTGCTGCAGTTTCTTTTACAACTTATTCTTGTTTTTTATGCCATCGCATTTCTGAGTATTAAAGTTTATGAATGCAATGTGCATTTGAGTGCATTAGCACATCCCATGTAGCTAGCTTGCAATGCACATCTTTCTGACTCCCTAGCTTGTTATAGTAGCAGGTTTTCGCCTAGCTTGTTACAGTAGAAGATTTTTGCCTGAGAGTTATTTTCTTACCATATTTTCTGCAGTCCACTTGTGTGGGAATAGTGTCGCACGACAATTGGTATACCAATCCTAATTAGCTTGTCGTTCAACTAGCCACCTCATGAGAATATTACTATATTTTGTGTTTCTTTAACTTTAGCTCGTCTTTGAATTCTTCCAATCGATACGATCTTTAGCTAGAAATGCTCAACTGATCGCAACTACAATCTTGTCCAAAACTGAATACAACCACTGGCATAATCTTCACCGCCATCAATACTGCATCTAATGGTAGTTGTGCCCCTCGACCAGCTGCATAATCTCTAAGTGAAGTCCCTGCTGGAACCTCATTGCTCTCACTGGTTCTGTCGCCACCATCGTCTGAGCAAACCTACTTAACTTGCAGAACTCCGCTGAAAACCATCCACCGTCCTACCAGCCTGCTTGAGGCTGATAAATCTCTGCTGAAGCTCATACCGAGCTACCACGCCAAAGTCTTGGCCTTGAACCTGGTAGTGAAGCTATCCCAAGGAACAGGACGCCTCATTCCAACCTCTTCTGATGCCCACCAGTCGCGGACGAGATCCTGAAGTAACAGTCTGACCTAGTCAACCTTCTCTTCTGCTGGAACCTTTGCTGCTACCAAAATGGCCTCAATATCATGAATCCAAGCATCCGCTTAATGACATCCTCCGTGCCATCAAAGTACCTCGGGTTAAGTCGACAAAACCTTCCCAACGCTTCCGAGTCATTCCTGACACTTCTCTCAAGAGCTAACTATAGCCCCTGGTTCAGTAATACATTCTGCTCCTGCTGCTGGGTCTGCTGTTGCTGTTGGGCTGCCATCTGGTATTGCTGGGTTTCCAATAACCCTCTGATAATCTGCAATAGTATCGGTGTGTCGAGTGCTACTGGTACTACCGGCATCACTGGAGGTACGGGAACCTCTGGCCTCTGCGGCTCAACTGTCTCATGCTCAGTAACATTCTCGATATGAATCTGTTCAGGTAGAGGGGCTACCCTTTGCTGATCTCCAACGGTCCCTGCTCTACTAGATTCTCCCATGCCGGCTCCAATAGCCGAGAACGATGTGCGCCTAAAGGAAAGGATACAAGATATCAAAAGACAGGACGGGAAGGAATCGAGGATGATAATCAAGTTATCAATCAAGATGGGAGAAAGAGAAGACGAATCAGGAGATCAAGGGGAACATGTTTTGATTAAGATTCATACAATCGCAACAACCCACAAGTTTGAAAAACAGACCTGAATGGGCCACCAATAAAACTTTGTCACGCCCAGTACCGGAATACTGAGGGTAACTAGGCCAGCTACACCATATGAGTTATGCAAACGTCATACGGCGATCGTGGCTGTCAAGAGACAAGGGGGTGCATGCTACAATCAATTCTTCTATAGTCTCACAGAGCATCTATGTCTCAATCAATCAAAACAAGAAGCAGTAAATAATGATTATATAAGACAAAACAGTAAGGCATCCCCGATGCTTCATCAAAATGAATCATGAGCCTACCTATACAAATGACAAGCTAGTGCCGAGAGTCATAGGTACATAACCGTAGTCAGCTGCAGTCTAATTAATTACAATTATGTAAAAAAAAAACTAATGTCCAGAACAGCCGACTAAACAAGTGCCGGTGGCTAAATGCCAAGTACAAAATAGAAGATAACAGAGCGGTGAGGACGAAACTCACTCATGGTTCCTGGCGCCCATGCTCCTGGTGTGCGCCATTGCTCGGGTAGAAGGCTGGATCCTCGGGTGCTGCTACGAGATCTGGCCAAACAAAACCAGCAAAGTCAGGCCCCGAATAGCAAGTACCACAAGAGAGCACAAAAGAGTGAGATAAAATCCAAGCATAATAACATCGTAATAACAATAAAAAGCTTCCGGTCGTAACCTCGGTCCACAGCCTGTCGTAACATGATAGTCCAACCCAACAACCAAACAAGGACATAGGTTGGACCACGCACCATGACAGTCCATGTCCCTCGGCTACTAAGGAAGGTACAAGACACAGTCAAGTCGTTTTTCAAGCGGTCATTCATTCCTGCGGCTTTTATATTTGGCGGAGTTATCCCCGCAATGCTAATTATAGGAATCCTTATATCGTGTCGTTCCAGCAGGGCTAGCCAATCTATTATATACACGTACGCACGAAATACACCGGTCCCTCGAAAGGCGATCGCGCTAAAACAAGCAATAACGGTTCTAGCCCTCCTATAGGGAGAGCTAGTTCGGCATTCACAAATCAGATACTGCACTCCACTTGTGCGGATGACTATACAGTATCCGAGGCGGCCAACCCGACACGTTAGGACAGGGCCTAGGGTGGCTGGTAACGTACGATCTCGAGATTCTGTTTCCTCCCAATGCCTCTACCGATTTAAGTTGCTTAGATTAACTCTAGGTTAATCTCGAGAATTACATGTCGTGGTCACATGCTCATCCTCCTAAATGTCGTACCATAGTACGTGTATCCTAAGTATGAATCCATCGGCTTAAGGAATCCTAAATCTAGATCCATACTTAGTGTAATGCATCAAACAATTAATATACTACGTCAACATTACTGACCATTTATCCTGACTGTGCTGAAAGGTACACATGTATTGACAATAACACGAATGATCACTTAGAAAGCAGAGTCACACCTCAGTGCACTCATTAAATAGCACTGATTAAATATCACTGCGGTGCATACTAATATTGTATCTCAATACACGCATAGGACCAGTACACACATAAATAGTCAGGTCGAGAATGAAGGTCGAGCCACAAGATAGAAGAGAAACTAGAAGGCACTGCGCACTTAGGATAAAAGCGCATGCAAGTCATGAAGTGGCACAAACGGCGCATGGACAAAAGGCACATGGCGCAAGTTGCAAGTTGCAAGTTGCAAGGTGCAAGGTTCAAGGTGCACAAGGTACAAGGTGTGCGAGGTGTAAGGTGCACGGAGCAAAAGGTGCGCAAGGTGCAAGTTGTACGGACCAAAAGGTGCGCGAGGTGTAAGGTGTGCGGACCAAAAGGTGCACGAGGTTCAAGGTGCACGGACCAAAAGCTGTACGAGGTGCAAGGTGCGCTGACCAAAAGGTACGAGCGAGTTGCAAGGTGCGTGGACAAAAGGTGCGCAAGGTGCGCGAACCAAAAGGTACGCGATGTGCAAGGTGCGCGGACCAAAAGGTACACACGAGATACAAGGTGCGGACCAAAAGGTACGCGAGTTGCAAGGTGCACGATGTGCAAGGTGCGCGGACCAAAAGGTGCACGAGGTGCAAGTTGTGTGGACCAAAAGGTGCGCGAGGTGCGCGAATCAAAAGGTGCTCGAGGTGCAAGATGTGCGGACCAAAATGTGAGCGCGAGGTGCAAGGTGTATGACCAAAAGGTGCGCGAGGTGCAATGTGCGAGTACCAAAAGGTGCGCGAGGTATCGTCCCTACCAGCAAGCTTTTGGCCATGCAGTTTTAGAAACTTCCAATATCCATAACTTGGGCTATAGGACTCGGAATGGGACAAATAAAGGTCTAAACTGAATGAAATTAAATTCTCTACAACATGGAACAAGTATTTTTCGAAAAAGAGTTAGTTTGATAGATCAAAAACCATAAAATCCATAAATTCTAGTTTTTGGAACATAGATCTACTCAAAACTAGCCATCAAAATCGAAAATACCAAGTACTAACTTGTTGAGGATGATGAGAAGAACATATAGAAAAATCATATCAAAGGAAAAAAATCAAGAAATAAAAAATGCAAGAATCTCTCCATTTGGTGCAGGTGTACTTGCCTAAAAGTTGGTTTGAGAAAAATAAATGAAAGAGTGAATGAGGAGAAAGAGTGTGGAAGAGATTATATATAGTGGGTGAGGGTTGGCTCCACTAAACACTAATCCCTAACATGACCTAACCATATGACTAATGACATGTTAAATGGTGCATGATACAACTAATTAAATTAATTAAATAAATAAAATCCTAACCACAACACGGTCCAGAAATTTTATCATCGAAGAAGTGAGCCACGCCTACAACCAGACAAGGACAAGGGGTGGCACACTAATCCGCGACGAGATACTGTTCCATGCCATAACCAGTTATAAATCATGATACATGATATCAAGATACAGCTGCCAGATACCATATACAGAAAAAGGAAAAATTTACGTATTCCGGGAACGGGGAGTGACATCTCTACCCTCCTTAGAAAAATCCGTCCTCGGAATTTCGATAAGACTAGTCGAACGCGCTCTCAGATCACGAAATACACTCAGGACATATAGCAAGCACAATTATCAAACAACATATGGCACATGAACAGATTACGAAAGAAAGAACAATTAAGTAAAAGCACAAGCAATAATCATACCGAGAAGGAAAGTGGTCGGAGAATACAATAATATGTCTTCCGAGTCAGTTGAGTAGGAATTCGTCCTCGCGGTCCTACACTGACTCCCAAAGTGGCAAGGGTCAACGCTTAAGATAAGTAGGTACCAATGACTTAATCAAGAACGATACTCTGCTCAGGACGTACTCTCGTAGTCAGGACACATGATGAATATCACGTATCACGTGATACGAGAGCAGATGAGTGAGACGAGAAAGTCGTCTTCACTCTTCAAATAGAAACTCAAGGAATTATAATGAATAGTACTCAAAACTTACCCCCAATCTGACCACCTTCGGCCAACCTCTACTCAAATAATCCAAATTCTACATGTCTTTGATCCTGCTGAACCCCTGCTGTTGCCTTCCATGGACTTGCTGCTGCGGCCTTTGCGGCCCTTCCTGATGCTGTACTTGTCGGTACATCTGAGCCTGCGTCAGTAATGGACGCTAGGCTAATAGCCTTACTGCTAGTGCTGGCCCTTGATACGGTGTTACCTCTGGAGCTGGCAACGCCGAAAACTGTTGAGTTGGCCCTCCTGGCCTCTGTATCTGTGGGCACATAGCTATACGATGGTCTGAACCTCCACATCTCAAGCATTGCCCATTCGCTGACCAACACACTTTTCGAGTGTGCTCTCCTTACCACAATAAGGGCAACATACTGGTGCCTCCTGACGTTGTTGGTGTCTCGGTTGCTGCTGTCGAACTAGTGCTGTTACAACTGTCGTGACCGGTGCTGTATCACGAATACGAACGCCAGGCACTGGTGCTGACGTTCGAGATACTGCTCCTCTTCCTGCACTCTGCGTATGAGACCTCTTCTGGCCTCCAGTTCTTGCTGATAACCTTTGAATAGTAAGCTCGTGCCTCCCAGCCGCCATCAATACTGCATCTAATGGTAGTCGTGCCCCTCGACCAGCTACATAATCTCTAAGTGAAGTCCCTGCTGGAACCTCACTACTCTCTGTCTCTGTCGCCACCATCGTCTGAGCAAACCTACTTAACTTGCAGAACTTCGCTGCATAACTATCCACCGTCCTACCAGCCTGCTTGAGACTGATAAATCTCTGCTGATGCTCATACCGAGCTACCACGCCAAAGTACTTGGCCTTGAACCTGGTACTGAAGCTGTCCTAAGGAACAAGATGCCTCATTCCAACCTCTTCTGAGGGCCACCAGTCGCGGGCGAGATCCTGAAGTAACAGTCTGATCTGGTCAACCTTCTCTTCTGCTGGAACCTTTGCTGCTACCAAAATGGCCTCAATATCCTGAATCCAAGCGCTGTAATGATATCCTCCGTGCCATCAAAGTACCTGGGTTAAGTCGACAAAACCTTTCCGACGCTCCCGAGTTATTCCTGACACTTCTGTCAAGAGCTAACTATAGTCCTTGGTTCAGTAATACATTCTGCTCCTACTGTTGTGTCTGCTGTTGCTGTTAGGCTGCCATCTGGTGTTGCTGGGTTTCCAATAACCCCCTGATAATCTGCAATAGTGTCGGTGTGTCGAGTGCTACTGGCATAATCTTCACCGCCATCAATACTGCATCTAATGGTAGTTGTGCCCCTCGACCAGCTGCTAATCTCTAAGTGAAGTCCCTGCTGGAACCTCATTGCTCTCACTGGTTCTGTCGCCACCATCGTCTGAGCAAACCTACTTAACTTGCAGAACTCCGCTGCATAACCATCCACCATCCTACCAGCCTGCTTGAGGCTGATAAATCTCTGCTGAAGCTCATACCGAGCTACCACGCCAAAGTTCTTGGCCTTGAACCTGGTAGTGAAGCTATCCCAAGGAACAGGACGCCTCATTCCAACCTCTTCTGATGCCCACCAGTCGCGGACGAGATCCTGAAGTAACAGTCTGACATAGTCAACCTTCTCTTCTGCTGGAACCTTTGCTGCTACCAAAATGGCCTCAATATCATGAATCCAAGCATCCGCTGTAATGACATCCTCCGTGCCATCAAAGTACCTCGGGTTAAGTCGACAAAACCTTCCCAACGCTTCCGAGTCATTCCTGACACTTCTCTCAAGAGCTAACTATAGCCCCTGGTTCAGTAATACATTCTGCTCCTGTGCTGGGTCTGCTGTTGCTGTTGGGCTGCCATCTGGTATTGCTGGGTTTCCAATAACCCCCTGATAATCTGCAATAGTATCAGTGTGTCGAGTGCTACTGGTACTACCGGCATCACTGGAGGTATGGGAACATCTGGCCTCTGCGGCTCAACTGGCTCACACTCAGTAACATTCTCGATATGAATCTGTTCAGGTAGAGGGGCTGCCCCTTGCTGATCTCCAACTGGTCCCTGCTCTACTGTATGCTCTCCCATGCCGACTCCTCCAATAGCCGAGAACGATATGCCCCTAAAGGAAAGGATACAAGGTATCAAAAGACAGGACGGAAAGGAATCGAGGATGATAATCAAGTTATCAATCAAGAAGGGAGAAAAAGAAGACGAATCAGTAGATCAAGGAGAACATATTTGATTGAGACTCCTATAATCGCAACACCCCACAAGTCTGAAAAATAGACCTGCATGGGCCACCAATAAAACCTTGTCACGCTCCAGTACCGAAGGGTAAATAGGCCAGCTACACCATATGAGGTTTGCAAACGTCGTACGGCGATCGTAGCTGTCAAGAGACAAGGGGGTGCATGCTACAATCAAGTCTCCTATGGTCTCACAAAGCATCTATGTCTCAATCAATCAAAAATAAAGCAGTAAATAATGATCATATAAGACAAAGCAGTAAGGCGTCCCTGACGCTTCATCAAAACGAATCATGAGCTTAGCTATACAAAATGATAAGCTAGTGCCGAGAGTCATATGTACATAACCGTAGTCAGATGCAGTCTGATTTAATTACAATTATGTAAAAGGAAACTGATGTCCAGAACAGCTGGCTAAACAGGTGCCGGTGGCTAAATGCCAAGTACAAAATAGAAGATATCAGAGCAGTGAGGAAGAAACCCACTCATGGTTCCTGGTGCCCATGCTCCTGGTGTGCGCCATTGTTCGGATAGAAGACTGGATCCTCAGGCGCTGCTACGAGATCTGGTCAAAAAAAACCAGCGAGGTGGGGTCCCGAATAACAAGTACCACAAGGAAGCAAAAAGAGAGAAAACCCAAGCATAATAATAAATCGTAATAACAATAAAAAGCTTCCGATCGTAACCTCGGTCCACAGCCTGTCGTAGCACGATAGTCCAACCCAACAACCAAATAAGGACATAGGGTGGACCATGCACCATGACAGTCCATGTCCCTCGGCTACTAACGGAAAGTACAAGGCACAGTCAAGTCGTTTTTCAAGCGGCCATTCATTCCTGCGGCTTTCTACATTTGGTGAAGTTATCCCCGCAATGCTAATTATAGGAATCCTATATCGTTTCGTTCCAGCAGGACTAGCCAATCCATTATATACACGCACGCACGAAATACACCGGTCCCTCGAAAGGCTACCGCGCTAAAACAAGCAATAACAGTTCCAGCCCTCCTATGGGGAGAGCTGGCTCGGCATTCACAAATCAATACTGCACCACTAGGGTGGCTGGTAACGTACGATTTCAAGATTCTGTTCCCTCCCAATGCTTCTGCCGATTTAAGTTGCTTAGATTAACTCTAGGTTAATCTCGAGATTCACATGTCGTGGTCACATGCTCATCCTCCTAAATATCGTACCATAGTACGTGTACCCTAAGTATGAATCCACATCGGCTCAAGGAATCCCAAATCTAGATCTATACTTAGTGTAATGCATCAAACAATTAATATACCACGAGAGCAAGCACAGCACAGTGAGATTTTTAACCTGGTTTCCCTCGTGGAGGACTAGTCCAGGCTTGAGAACTCTAGCTCAGGATTCAAATCCACTATTTGTGAAATAGGTTTACAACCACGTGCCTTTTCACAGAAGAGCACGCCAAACTTCTTTCAATGATCGCTTTGGCGAAACTTGAACTTTTCCAAGTGACTTACAACTCTTGCACTTCAAACTTCTAGCTGGATCGTACCGAGCAACTTGGACGGTTGGAAAGTTTGAATGCTAAGTAGATGGGAAGGTAAGGCTCTTGAATATATAGGCTATGTAAGAGAAGAAGAAGAGAAGAGTACGGATGATTTCAAGTGAGAGAAACCAAGGCCTATTTATAGGATTCGGGGTAGGCAGAATTCGGCCAGAATTCGGTATAAATAATTCAAATTTTTGGCCGTTGGACAACTAGCAGTGATCAAGACATAAAAATCAGCATCCTGAATTTTAGGAGACCGAGTTCGGCCCGAACTCTGTGGGAGGCAGAGTTCGGCCCGAACTCTGTCTCTTATGGACATAATGTTCTTTGTGGGCTTTTGGATGAATGGGTTGATTGGGAGTTGGGCTAAGTAAACCTATAAAGCTATGTCTAGCCCAAAGTTGCTCAGTATGACCTAACGTACATCATCCTATACTCAAGAACAATAAAAATACAGACTCTAGTATGCACAGAATAGTAAAACTCTAAGCAGCTGTGATCTTGAACCAATAAGCGGAGTAGATTGATTTCGAACTCGATGTGTCAAATTGGACTATGACAAATATTGTTTTGTTAATTTTCAAGATTAGGTTGACTGTGATCCGGTTTGGGTCAACACTATATATTATTGGTTCTCTCTAGTAGTGCCATATTCATGCGTTCCGTTATCTTGTTCTGCTCTGGATACCCTAGTACTGTCCAGTTCCTGCAGTAGTCCTAAAAACTACTTCAAGATGTACTCACCTCCATTGTTTGTCTGCAAATACTTTACCATTCGTCTTTTTTTGCTTCTCAACTACCGTCTTCCACTCTTGGAATCAACCAAACACCTCATACTTATGTTTGATCCATAATTTTCATGAGAAGTTATCTATGATTGTGGCGTAGTACTCGACATCTCCCTTTGACCGAAACGGTGATCGCCCCCGAACATTTGAGTGAATTTAATCGAGAAGTCCTTCGGTATTGTGTACGGTATGCTTAAAGCAAACTTTATGTTGCTTATACATTGTCTAATATTTGTAGAAATTAAGCTTGCACTCTTTAACGCCATTAACAACTTCTTTTTGTGCAACTCATGAAGATCCCTCTCACTTATGTAGCCTAGACGCATATGTCACAACTTTTATCCTCCACCTCTTTCTTTTTGTAATGACGGTCTTACCTCCAATGACCATATTTTCGTCTAATTAATATAAGTTTTACGATAATCTATTTTCCTTCATGACCTCCAGGTTGCCTTTCATTATCTTTAGCAAATCGCTTTGGCCAACAAATTTACATCCTGCCACGTCCAGCATCCATAGAATAATGTTCTTCTTTAGTTTCTGAACGTGACTCACGTTCACAAATGTTTACACTACTCCATCAAACATGCAAAATTTGATATTTCCTACGCCAATAGTCTTGCACGACGTATTGTTCTATATAGATCAACACCACAACTGAACTTCGTATATGTGCTGAATCACAACTTGTTCGGACACATGCTAGGAGTACCCAGAGTCAAGAATCTAAGCATTAGAAACCACTATATACCATAAGTACATCACATGGTAACTCCTTGGTTTTCGTAGTAATACTAGCTTACTCTAATTGCTTGAGCTGGCATTCTTACCCTTTCGTCTCCAACCATTGCTTAAACTTAGGACATTGTTTCTTCATATGTCCCGTCTATTTGCAGAAAAAGCATGCATCGCTTTTCTATTCGGATGATTTGGATTTCTCTCGGCTACTCTTGCATACATCCTTATTCTTTGGCCTTCCCCTTTCATTGACTATCAATTCCGATGATTCTCAATTCAATTTGGCGTCTTCATCAACTCATTTTTATTGAAGATTCATAGTTACCTCTTCCATCTCGAGAGTCTCCTTTTCAAAATGATTGTCGTCACCAAATGGTCACAAGACCAGAAGCGAAGATACGAGTAAAAGTGTCTTGTCCTCCTTTAACTTACTTTGAGACCGAAAAGGTCACTAACAATCTTGTTGAAGATGTTCATATGGTTAAAAATTTATGTCCTTTCATTCGTGCGTAAATTATAGAGTTACTTCTAACAACTTTGTCATATACAAGTCCTTTACCTTCAACTATAAGATGCTGTAGAAGTCTGGCATAACATTGTATGTCACCTCATCCACCAAAAAAAGTTCTAACATGTATTGTTTTTTTGGTCAATATCGTTCCATGCGTCCCCCCGTCATATCAGCCAACTTCTTGCCCTTTTGGCGACGACTTTATTAGAGTCCTTTCATAAGAATTGTCTTGATTCTTTTCTACTACAGAAAAGTTATCTTTATCATTTAACTTTTTCACCTTGAACTTTGTACTATTATCCTTGGTACTTGTCATCCTGAAGTTCCAAAATAGAGAGATCTCCCACAGACCTTAATGAACCAACGATTTAAAGAGTCTCGATTAGAAAAATATGGAGCGAACCAATATCATCACCTATCATTGACCTACATCCAAGAATTTGAAATCCCTATGGTTATCTCAACTCTAATACCAATTATCGTGTAACACGAGGAACCTCACACAGAGATAATCTTACGACAATGAGAATAAAAAGGATAGAAATTAATCGAGCAATAGCAACCATGAACAAACACGAAAACATACAATATAACATGGTTTGGTCAAGCTCGAGACATACGCCATGGAACAATGGAAGGAATAACTTTATTGAATCAATAAGTGAAATTTTTACAAGGATTACACACAGGGCCGACTCTGAGCTGATGGGGGCCTAAGGCGAAACTTTCAAAATGGCCCTCCTATGCATAAATGTAAAAAAGAAGTAAATGTAACAAAAATTTATTGCCACCAAAATTTGAGCCAAGGACCTATAAAGTAAAAGTCTAACACTATTACCACTACGCCACAATATTTTTATGTTAAAAAAAGCACATGATCTATACTAATTCTATTGTAGATATATCTATGTTGGTGCCCCCTTTCGTCTGGGGGCCCTGGACCGTCGTCCGGCCTACCCTGGGCCAGGGCCTCCCTTGTTTACACACACAAAACCGTAATGCAAAACCCTTCCTTACGAGATTTTCAATGAGATCTCTTTATATCTTCTTTTGGCTTCTTAGCAAGCCCTAAGAAAAGTAGAACTCTCAAACAATCCTTATAACCTCCAAGCTGCTTTATGACTTCAAGACTTCCAATCTACGGTCCAAGGAGATCCTTAAATAAGAATTCCAACATTTCCAAAGTCTGGAGCAATATGGACCGTCGATAGTAGCTCCTTTAGATATGAACTGTTTCCAAATCCAACTTGAACATATGAACCACTGGTATACCTTCAATACATAGTGTGAAGTAATTTTGGACTCCAATTGTTGGAACGAATTCACCATATACTGGTATACCGGCAGTCTGTCGTCGGTATACCTGTTTGATACTATTGGCTCCTTTGAGCCTCATATCGCTCCTTCGACACCTTTTGGGGTTCTCCTATCACCGGACGGCGTCAGTCGCACTCTGTAGTTGAACACGACCCATATATAACAACTAGCATTAGCTGTGACATTTTGAATCTCATGTGTAGTCGAGGAAACATGCTTTTCATTCCTATCTTTATAACGTAGCAAAGAAAAGATTTATCAGCCAATTTTTTGTTGTAGGAATTTCTTAATATTGTTGGCTTGCATAGTTCTGGTATGAGTGGTTACTTCCCAAGCAGAAGTGCTGGACTGTTAGCATTTATACCTATAAACCTTTACTTCATTTGAACCATGAATGTATGCATCTTTAAAACTGACTGCTCCTTTCTTCCTTGTACATGTAATATGACTAGAGAACAAAGGAGCAGCAATATCTGAAGTCAGTGAAGAAGATCTTCATGACGTACTGAATAAAAGAGAAGAAGAACTCGCGAGACTAATCGAAAAGGTGAATGCAATGAAAGAGCTTCCGAGTTCGAGCCAAGCTGTAGCCGCTGAAGAGGATTTGGTCGATTTTGTAAAAGAAACAGAAGAAGAACTCGAGAGATTATTCCAAATGGTGAACGCAACGAAAGAGCTTCCAAGTTCAAGCCAAGCATGAGTAGCATCCACAGCAAATATCCCTCCCCCATAGACACACACACACAGACTTTGCAACCTGGGAGCCGTTTGTTTACTGCTTGATCTCTGCTTTTAGAAGTAGCACTTATGTAGTTTCTGTTGGATGTTTGGTATTAAGACAATATGGATATTTATTTTTGTTGAGAATCAATAAGGGACTTTTAGTCCCACATCGGAATATGTAGTTTGTAGAGGAGCTAGACTCCCTATATATAGTGAAGTAGTCCATCAATAAAATTATCCAACCATTATTTTCTACATGGTATCAGAGCCATAACTCTCTCTCTCTCTCTCTCCACACAAATTTTTTCTCTCTCTCTCGCCGACCCCCCCTCCGCTAAACCCTAGCCGCACCCCCCCCCTAGCCGCACCCCTCCCTCGCCGCACCCAACCTCCGCCGCACCACTCCTCCGCTGCACCCTCCGCTGCACCCTCCACCCATAGCCGAACCCCCCCATAGCTGAACCCTCCGCTGCACCCTCCACCACTCCTCCGCACCACTCCTCCGCTGCACCCTCCACCCATAGCCGAATCCCCCCCACCCCGACCCCCCCCCCCCCCCCCCCGACCATATCCTCCCAACCCGACCCCCCCTACAGAACCCCCCCCGACCATAGCAGAACCGACCCCCCCCCCCCCCCCCCCCCCCCGCGACCAGACCCCCCCCCCCCCCCCCCCGACCAGGACCTCCCCCCCCCCCCGACCCCCCCCCCTCCGACCCCCCCGACCCCATCAAACCCTAACCCTAACCCTAGTTTTTTTTGGCCATGGACACCATAGCAGACCCATCAAACCCTAACCCTAGCTTTTAAGGAAAAAAAAAAAAAAAAATGGCGTATTTCGAATAGAGACGGCTGTCAAATCTTTATTTGTACCAACTCTGTTCCGTGCTTACGCCGTTTGGAACTAACAAATGCTTTATTTGTTATTCCTTCTTCACATCGGGACCTTTGCAGAGACTGCTCATGTCTTCTCTGGTGTCCTGACGTGTTCACTTTACATGCGCGCGCCGGTGCTGGCCAAGTTCGTAGCGCATTAGTAAAGTCTCGGGCGTTGAAGAAGACGACGTCGACGACGAAGACGACAAAGACGACGAAGACGACGAAGACGACGACGTTGGGTCAGTTGCAGGCTCCGACGACGACGAAGAAGACGACGAATTGAGTTCACAGTTGAAGACGCCATAGATTCGATCAGTGGCAAACTGACGGCCGATGAGATGAAGGCCTTGGTTGATGATATCTTATCCAAGAGATTAACCGAGGTAACCCCACGTGTGATCCATACTGATGTGGATCCGTCGCCTTACAAAATGGGGAAGCTGGAGAAACTGGAGACGAAGTTGGAAGGAACTTCCAACTACTTGAAGTGGTCGCGGCAGGCGATGCGGACACTGAAGGGACGTGGCTTGGTTGGCTATGTTACTGGCCAAACCAAGGCGCCAGCCGATCACTCCACGAAGGAGTTTGCTGTGTGGGAGATTGTCAACAACGTCGTGGCTGGGTGGTTGACTGCCTCTTTAACCGACCAAGTGTCGGGCAATGTCGAGGCTATGGAGGCTGCTGCTGATATATGGCAAACTCTCAAAGATATGTACTCCGGCTCCGGCAACCCTATGCGAGTCTTTCAACTGCAAGATGAACTCGATAGGGTGGCCCAAGACGACCGTACCATCTCTGAGTACGCGGCCCTGTTGAAGAAGTATTGGTCTGATCTGGATCATTATGATCCTCTTGGGATAGAAGATGCACAAGTCGAACCAGCCTTCGTAAAGTACTTTCAGACGTTCCTGGCTTATATTTCCCGACAGCGTATGATGAAATTCCTGAAGGGACTACACCCTGCATTTGAGCAGCGATGGAATATCCTCCTTTTCCAACCTACGCTACCGACCTTGGAGGAAGCTATCGCTGTCATGACACATGAAGAAGCTCGACTGAAGTTGATGCCCAACAAGGGCTCCTCCCAGGGGTAGCCAGCCGCGGTTGAAAAGTCTGCCCTTGCTGCCTTCAATCAACCTCCATCTATGGGTGGTGTTTGTCACAATTGTGGTGACTCCGGACATTACATCCGATTTTGTCCAAAACCCTTGCGCAATCAGTCTACTGATCGAGGACGAGGTCGTGGAGGCCGACGTGGTGGTAGAGGAGGATATGCTGGTCGAAGGGGCGGCCACAAAGCAAATCTAGCGGAAGAAGGGAGAGAGCATCACCTGGCTGAAATAACCCCGCTTGAGCGGGAGTTCCTTGAGAAGTTGCGTGGCACGAAGCTGGGTTCGGCCGACAGTCCTGGGGCATCTTCAACCTCGGGAGATCACTTCACTTGCTTTGCCCAAACCAGTACCGATGATTCTGCACGTGCTCTTGCATCTATCCATCAGCCAGGATGGATTATGGACTCTGGGGCATCTCGCCATGTCACGGGGTCCCGTGATGCGTTTCGGGAATATACACCCCTACCATTGCCGGAGAGTATTCAGACCGCTGATGGTACATCCAACCCTGTCATGGGTAAAGGCACTGTCGCATGCACCCCTTCCATCACTCTAACCAATGTCCTTCATGCTCCATCTTTTCCTGTCAATCTTCTATCCATTAGTGCCATTATACTTGATCTTAACTGTACTGTTTTCTTTGACATTCCTCAGGTGACTTTTCAGGAGAAAGGGACAGGACGACGACTTGGGACTGGCACATGGCATAAGGGGCTGTGGTATTTAGACAGGACTGGACTGGACAAAGCATTGGCATCCTTGGTAGCAGACGCATCACCAGAAGCTTCCTGTCGCAGTGTTGAAGCCGACTTGCTACTCCACCACCAGCGTGTCGGTCATTCCTCTTTTCCGGTTATTGGTAGAATGTATCCGTCCTTATATCAAAGGGCTAATAAAGAGAAGTTGTTTTGTAATGCTTGTGCTTTGGAAAAACATACCAGAAGCTCGTATGTGAGCACAGGGAATAGGAGTTCAGTTGCTTTTGACATGATACATTCAGACGTATGGGGCCCTTGTCCTACAACCGGAATTAACGGCTTTCGATGGTTCGTCACCTTTATTGATTGTTATACCCGTGTGACATGGGTCTACCTTCTGAAAAATAAAAGTGACGTCCTTGAGGCCTTTCAGGACTTTCATCGACGAGTGGAAACACAATATGGCGCTAAGATTAAGTGTTTCCGATCCGACAATGGGACGGAGTATACGAATAAGCGGGTTGCTGAGTATTTTTCCACTCATGGAATACTTCATCAAACTTCATGTGCTTATACTCCGGCTCAAAATGGTGTGGCGGAACGAAAGAACAGACACTTGCTGGAAGTTGCACGGACGATGATGCTGGCTATGAATGTCCCGAAGCACTTATGGGGGCAGGCTATATTGACGGCCTCTTATCTCATAAACAGAATGCCATCTCAGGTATTGGACTGGAAGATACCATTGGAGATGCTTACTGGAGCCAATACATACACTGTTCCACCAAAAGTTTTTGGATGTGTATACTTTGTCCAGGATAATCGGCCAGGCGTTGGCAAACTGGATCCTCGGGCAGTAAAATGTGTCTTTGTTGGTTACACGGCGACACAGAAGGGTTATGCCTGTTGGAGTCCAGTCGAGCGGAAGATGTTTGTCAGCATGGACGTTACTTTCCGAGAACTCGAACCATACTATGGTTCGGATGAAGGTTCCGCATTTGGTGACACACCTAACACAGATGGTGTTCGATGTGAGGGGGAGATAATACACCCAAATATGGTCGTCGGATCGGTTCCGTGTCCGGTTGTAGAAAACTGGACGAAAGGGAGAGAGCATAGTGACTCAGATACAGAAACTGAAGAAGAAGATCGATATGTTACGCAGGGGGAGCAGCAGACAAGGGAAAAGGAGCTCCAAGTCTATAGAAGGAGACAACAGAAGTCCAGTACTGTGCCTATGCCGTGCCCTGTGCCTACTGTACCAAGTCCCTCGTCTACTCCTGCCCCAACTCCTGAAGATGTTACCCCCGCACTGAATCACTCGGATTCTGATGCGGATCTCTCTGACTCGGATGGTATGATCTCTCCACCACCTATTGCTCCCTTAAGGAGATCTTCTCGCATCAATGCGGGTAAGGCTCCTGCTCGTTTTGATGATTACGAACATGACATTGCCAACTTCTTGTCTTATTCTAACATTTCTTCGAATTATCGAGCCTTCATTGCATCGTTAGACTCTACTTCGTTGCCCAAGTGTTGGCAGGAAGCAAAGAAAGATCCAAGGTGGAAAGCTGCAATGATGGAAGAACTTGGGGCACTGGAGAAAAATCAGACATGGGAGCTGGTTCCATTACCCAAAGGAAAGAAAGCTGTGGGATGCAAATGGGTGTACACAGTGAAAGAGACGCCAGAAGGAAAGGTTGAGCGATACAAGGCAAGGTTGGTTGCAAAAGGATTCACACAGTCATATGTCATAGACTATGATGAGACGTTTGCCCCAGTAGCAAAAATGAGCACCGTGAGAACTCTGGTCTCTATTGCAGCGAATTATGGATGGAAGCTGTACCAGCTGGATGTGAAGAATGCCTTTCTTCATGGGGACCTGCAAGAAGAAGTATACATGGAGCTCCCGCCAGGATGCTACGCGACGGCATCAAACGGAGGGACGTCGCAAGGAAAGGTGTGTAAACTGAAGAAGTCGCTATACGGGCTCAAGCAATCTCCTCGAGCCTGGTTTGACAGATTCAGAAAGGCTGTTACAGGCATGGGATACCGTCAAACAAATGCAGATCATACGGTCTTCCTCCAACATGCAAGAGGCCACATCACTATACTTGCTGTATATGTGGATGATATAGTGATCACAGGTGATGATGAAGTCGAGATCACTAAACTGAAGTCAAAACTCGCAAAGGAGTTTGAAGTGAAGGATTTAGGAGCGATGAGGTACTTTCTAGGTATCGAGGTGTGTGAAGGCGAACAAGGAATTGTTATCTCACAGAGAAAATACACACTAGATCTGCTGAAGGAGACAGGGATGCTGGGATGCAAAGCAGCGGTCACTCCAATTGACCAGAAGTACAAGTTGGGAGCAGAAGCAGGAGAGCCCGTTGATCGTGAAAGATATCAACGACTTGTAGGGAGATTGATTTATCTGGGACACACTCGCCCTGATATCTCATTTGCGGTGAGTGTAGTGAGTCGCTACATGCATGATCCAAGAAAGGGTCATATGGAAGCAGTATTTCAGATCTTGAGATATCTGAAAGGAACGCCGGGAAAGGGGCTATGGTTCAAGAAGAATGGACGCATAGAAGTTGAGTGATACTGTGATGCAGACTGGGCGAGCTGCATAGACGACATAAGGTCTACCACAGGATACTGTATTTTTGTAGGAGGAAATCTGGTCTCATGGAGAAGCAAGAAACAGTCTGTGGTAGCACGGTCGACAGCTGAAGCAGAATATAGAGCAATGGCTCTGGGAGTGTCAGAGTTGCTATGGGTGAAAGCATTGCTGACAGAGTTGAAGCTGGATAAGGGAGCACCATTGCGTCTTCTGAGCGATAGTCAAGCTGCAATAAGTATAGCTAACAATCCAGTTCAGCACGACAGAACGAAGCACATCGAGATTGATCGATTCTTCATCAAGGAGAAGCTGGAACAAGGGATACTGAAGATTGACCATGTCCGCTCAGAAGAACAAGTTGCAGACTGTCTGACTAAGGGTCTTAGTTCATTAAGTCTGTCGAAGCTATGTAACAAGATGGGGATGATCAATATCTATCGCCCATCTTGAGGGGGAGTGTTGAGAATCAATAAGGGACTTTTAGTCCCACATCGGAATATGTAGTTTGTAGAGGAGCTAGACTCCCTATATATAGTGAAGTAGTCCATCAATAAAATTATCCAACCATTATTTTCTACAATTTTTCTGCTTCTTATATGTGAATTAAGAATCATGTTCCGTCTGAGCTCTCTAGCCTAGTGGTATTATAGCAGACATTCGGAGAGACCGACAAGGTTCGAGTCTCCCAATTGTGTGTGTGCGTGTGATTTCAAAAAAAAAAAAAACTTGATTATTGGGAGCGGATATGTTGACAAATAGTATCAGAGCTCCAGATTTATTTTTCCTGGGATGCATTACAAGTTTGCTTGAAATTATTTTTGCTTGGTTTTACTTGGAAGGATCATCCTTCATATTCCGGATCATTTATGGCTCACTTGACTATAGCTCATATCTCGTGTGTATATATATATATATATATATATTTTATATATATATATATATATATATATATATATATATATATATATATATATATATATATATATATATATATATGGGAAAACGGGCTATGAGCCATAGGCTCATACTCTTAAATGAGCCATCCCACGTGGCTTCCATGTGGACCAATAAAATATAGTGACTTGGAACAGAAAATTTAAATAGATGGAAATAAAAGATCTCATAAAATATTTGATAAATAATAACTTACCATATTTTTGTTTAGAAACTTACCAAAAAAATTTAAATAGGAATAATACCATTTGTCCCTCCAAATTAAAATTAACATTAAAATTAATATTAATATAAACATTGAAATTAAAATTAATATTAATATTAAAATTAACATTAATATTAACATTAAATTAATATTAACAATAATATTAACATTAATATTAACATTAAAATTAATATTAAAATTAAAATTAATATTAATATTAACATTAACATTAATATTAACATTATTATTAACATTAACATTAAAATTAACATTAAAATTAAATTAATATTAACAATAATATTAACATTAACATTAAAATTAATATTAATATTAACATTAAAATTAATATTAACATTAATCTTAACATTAACATTATGGGATCTTTTATTTCTATCGATTTAAATTTCTAGGTAAACATATTTGGTAAGGTCCTAGGTAAAGATATGATAAGTTATTATTTATCAAATCTTTATGTGACCTTTTATTTCTATCTATGTAATTAATTTTTTTTTCAAGTTACTATATTTTTATTGGTCCACATGGAAGCCACATGGAATGGCTCATATAAGAGTATGAGCCTATGGCTCATATCCCGTTTTCCCTATATATATATATATATTTTTTTTTATATATATATATATATATGTGTGTGTGTGTGTGTGTGTGTGTGTGTGTGTGTGTGAGAGAGAGAGAGAGAGAGAGAGAGAGAGAGAGAGAGAGTATGGAGACATAACACATCCTAACAGGTAGGGTGGGTTTGATCTCATGGGAAAACCTAATAGATATATATACACGCATCTGATATTTTATGTCCTATTTCCTATTTTTAAAAACTTACCATATTGTCATGTCACATTCATATATTATTATGTTGTCGTATGCGTGTTGGTGCAACATAGCATGCATCGAGATGTCTATTGGGTCGGACAGTCCGAAATTCGGTTCGGTTCCAATACGGTCAAAATCAGGCTAGATCAACCTGGGCTCTGGCCTTGTTAACGAACCGACTTGGCCCACAAGAACCCCAGGTTTTGGCTGGATTTACTATGCCTGTCCGAAAGCCCGCTTTGAACTGCTCCCCAACCCGGTCGACTGGATCAAGTTCGCTCCCATGCTCAGTCCAGTTCCGAGTCGCTACTAAAAACCATCCTGATGGCCCACAAAATTAATTATTTTTTTGGGATTTTACCAAAATATCTCCCCTTATTTCCATTATATAAATGTTGTGTTGGCCTATTGGTCATGGTCAAACCTGATTTTAATAATTGATCAAAACTCTGTCTCGATATACGGAACAACTCAGATGTTTACTCAAGACGTTTTGGACACTGATCATGATTGGATATCTACTCAGTTCAAGACAGAAGCTATGTTTGCCGCTCGAGACTGTATTTCCTTATGCAATGTAATTTTTATTTTTATTGAGTCTAGGAATACATTGTACACCGAGTCGTACTGTCAAATAGGCTATCCAAAATCGTTTTCAAAATTGACCTATGTTTTGAAAAATATTTTTTATTTACAAAAGCTTCTGAAGGATTTCAAAAAATCTCCAAAAATATTTTCTTAAAATATTCCTGACCAACCCTGACAGAACTTGGCCAGAGTTCGCCCAGAGTTCGACCAAGGTGAACGTTATGTGAACGTTGGTTTTTGAACTTGGTCTCCCTTCAGTTGCGGATTGTTACATAGAGTTCTGTCCGAATTCTGTCCGAATTCTGCCAGAGTTCTGTCTTTGGAAAAACTATAAATAGAGAGGAATTCTGATCATTTAAAATCACTCATTCACTTTCATCTCTTCTCTTCTAAAGCTTACGTTTCTTCCAAACAATTTTCTAAAAAGCTTCCATTTTCAAATTCCAAGCCAGTTACAATTCTCTAGTCAATTTGTCAGTACGGTGCGGTCTAGGAGATTTCAGAAAAATTGTAATCAGAGGCTCGCGTCTGTAGAAGTTGTAAGGACTTCGTATAAAAACTTGCAAAATTTTTTAATAGTGGATTCAACTGGAAGCTAGAGTTCTTCCGACTGGACTAGTCCTCACAAGAGGGAAACTAGTATAAATCTACGTGTTTGCGTTTGCCTTCTAATCTCTTTTCTTTACAGTTATTACTTTGTGATTATTGATATTATTTCTGTGATCTAACTGCTAACAAGTTTTTAATTAGCAATATTATGCTGCCTACTCTATTCACCCTTCCCCCCTCTAGAGTATTTTGCTTTATGACTTCGTTCCTACAATTGGTATCAGAGCGGGTTATACAAGTAAAGCAAGGTAAAACTGCAGTTATATTTAATTATTTTATAGATCGCATCATTACACATGGCAACTATGAAATTCACAAGTGAAGGCCAAGCCACAAATAGACCTCCTCTTTTGACGGCACAAACTACACTTATTGGAAAATACAGATGATTTTCTTCTTAAAATCTCTTAATTTTGACTTATGGTCTATAGTTATTGATGGCTACAAAAAGCCTCCTCGTATTACTGTTGAGGGAGTTTTAGTTGAAAAACCCATGATAAATATACTAAGGATGAAAAAAAAGGCCAATATTGACGTACGTGCTATTAACGCTCTATTTTGTGCTTTAGACAGAACTGAATTTAATAGGGTTTCGACTTGCACAACATAAAATAAAGTGTGGAAACTTCTCGAAGTAACCCACGAAGGAACAACACAAGTCAAGGAGTCAAAGATCAACAGACTTACTCAAGAGTACGAGACGTTCAAGATAAAGCCAAATGAATCCGTCACTCAGATGTTTACGAGATTCCTGGATATTGTAAATCATTTGTCTTCATTAGGCAAGGAATACAGTAACCATGAGAAGATTTGCAAACTTCTACGAGCTCTCACAAAGAACTTGATTCCAAAGGCAACAGCAATCATTGAAGGAAACGACCTCTCAACAATGTCTCTGGAAACACTCATGGGTAAGCTACTCACTCACGAGTTGGAACTTCAAAACTTTGAAGATGCTACACCAAAGGAGAAGTCAGAGAAGTCGATCGCTTTAAAGGCTCAACATAGAAGAACTGTTGTCACGCCCCACAACCAAAATACTGGAGAGCGGGGGACAGACACAGCCAGCTACGTACATTGAAGTGAATCCCACCTCGCAATACGGTCACGGCTATCTAGATTGCATGAGGGTTTACTACAAGACATCAGTCTCTTATGGTCAATAACAAGCCTAGTGTCTCAATCTTAAGCAAGCAAGTAAGGGTAACAAGATGGTAGATCATCAGACATACAAAGTAAGGCATCCCATACATTACATATTCAGATGATCATGAAGCTAGTCATACAAAATGTGAAGACTAGCAAGAGTTTCAGTCATACATTATCAACCCTACGATTTGTCAATCATGTTACAGCCCTTAGGCAGACAGGAATATAAATTTAATACGAGCTAACACTTGCTCGGTAGCTAAACGCCTCAAAAGAATAATTTTACAATAGAGTGGGAGAGCAAAATAAAATCCACTCGTTGCCAGGATTCCTTCTAGTGGTCACCATCTGGCAGGAAGGCTGGGAGGTCCTCGAAAGCTACTCCAAAATTTGGCCATACAAAACCAGCTAGGTCAGACCCCAGAAAGAGCAAGTGCCACAAAGGAGACTTCACTTAAGAACTAAAACCAGCATATTAGCACATAAGGTTATGGATGAAATAACAAAAGACATGAGTTAGATAAAACAGGGTGATAAACGATAAGTTAACTAAAGGACTATTCCGGTAACCAAGTTACAACCCGTAAACCAAACAAGGACCGGGTTTGTAATCCTTCACCTGAACGGAACTTAGTCTCTAACCAATTATCGCACTACCAAAATACATGGATTTACCGACGGCCTTATCCGTCGGTATTCCGTCGCCAAAAATAAATACCGACGGATTACCGACGGATATTTTGGTAAAACAGCCGTCGGGAATAACCTCGTCGCTAAAACATATTCGTCGCTACTCCGTCGCTCAGCGACGACTTAGCGACGGAATACCGCCGGCTCATTTAAATATATATAGCGACGGATTACCGACTAGCTTTCATCAAAACATGTATCAGGATATAGGTTTAGCGACGGAATACTCCGTCGCTAAAGAGTCGGCAAAACCGTATCAGTGATTTTCTGATACGCAATATCCGTCGCTAATCCGTCGTAGATTTGTCGGTAAAAGCGTATTAGCGACAAAACATCCGTCGCTAACAGCAAAATTTATGGACATCAAACAGAACTAGGTCGACGGACATTCCGTCGCTAAACCGTCGCTCAATGTAAAATCCTACAGATAGCGACGGATATTACGTCGCCAATCCGTCGCTTTATTGAAATGCTCCAGGTAGCGACGATTTTTCCGTCGCCACTTCGTCGCTAAACTCAGTTTTTCCAGATAGCGACGGACTATCCGTCGCTCAGTAGTCGCCAGTCCGTCGCTAACTTCTAATTTTTGAAAAAAAAATACTGCAAACAGACTCTTTCCTGTTTGTACAACACATCCAACACAATATCAAACATGCAAAATATCCATATACAACACCATATATCCATATCCAACACGAATATCCAACGTATCCAATATCCAACACCATATATCCATATGCAAAATATCCATATCCGACACCAATATCCAACGTATCCAATATCCAACAAAATATTACCAACACAATATATCCAATATCCAACATTAAATTATCCAAACATAAAAAAAATATCCGAACATACAATGTATCCAAATGTCTACAAAAATTTCGGCAGCACCTCCTTTGTATATCAGATCATCGCTTATAACCCAGCGTAGGTATATATCCAAAAATCACATAGACGAAATATGCACATACGAATTTAATGCACACCAATTATCCAAGAAAAAACATCAATTATACTGAAGAGTAACCTAATATCCGTCGTTATACTGAAAATTTATCTTCAAGTGTGAGAACGGATGGCTCAGAATACACAACCCAAAATTCATTCTAGCATACATTAGTGTGAATCATCTATGTTCTGTACATATGGTGTAGTATATGATCTTATCGTATATAGTATTTGAAGAACGTAACAGAATCAAGATGAACTCACATAATGTAATACTAAGACATCATCTACTACTATATAAGATATAGTGATAGGTTGTCGTATCATCATTGCCGAGGGATGAGGGTCGGAGGACAGTCAACTTATCTATGGCTACATAGTTTCTGCCTCGCCAGTCGAATGGCTGCAGGGACTATATATGTCCTGATCATCATGTCGTACCGTAGATTAATGCAAATAGAGCTGGAAACAAAATACAGAAACCAAAAAACAAAATACAGAATCCAATCCCTGGGTTCGCCGAAAATACAAAACACAGAATCCAATCCCTGTATTTTAAGTGTGAGAACGGATGGCTCAGAAGACAACAAAACCGGAGAGGATACTCCAAGAGATACATCTGAGTAGAACGTATACTCTGAGAGATCACCCTTACAGAAATGATATCAGTAGTGGTATCGAATGTTGGAGAAGATATTATCACAGTATACGTCCTCTCCTCCACGATGGCTCTAGACCCATCTGCTCGTCCCTGCTTCCATTCTTCTTGTTTGACTCTCTCAGCCACACATGATATCCAGCTCAAGTGTAGAGTAGGCAGAAAAGAAGGGGACAGGAATAGGAGGGAGAAGCAGCACACCGGCGGCATGACCCGGAGGAAGTACAGAGGTTTTCTTCAACATACGTAGGAGAACTATAAGGATATATGTAAACACAACATATCACCTTGTCAAAGACCCTAAATGTGACAACCATGTTACCGCGGTGTCGGAAGACTAACATGTCATAATTTTATAAGCCGTATGTTTTGACATAATCCTCCCAACCGGATTTCAGTTCTATGTAATAATGCGAGATTACGACACACGAGGAAAGAGTTGGGATGATTATGTCAAAACACACGGCTTAAAAAATTATGACATATTAGTCTTCCGACACCGCGGTAACATGGTTGTCACATTAAGGGTCTTTGACAAGATGACATATTGTGAAAAGATATATCCTTATAGTTCTCCTACGTATGTTGAAGAAAACCTCTGTACTTCCTCCGAGTCATGCCGCCGGTGTGCTGCTTCCCCCTCCTATTCCTGTCCCCTTCTTTTCCGCCTACTCTACACTTGAGCTGGATATCATGTGTGGCTGAGAGAGTCAAATAAGAAGAATGGAAGCAGGGACGAGCAGATGGGTCTAGAGCCATCGTGGAGGAGAGGACGTATACTGTGATAATATCTTCTCCAACATTCGATACCACTACTGATATCATTTCTGTAAGGATGATCTCTCAGAGTATACGTCCTACCCAGATGGATCTCTCGGAGTATCCTCTCCGGTTGGTTGTCGTATCATCATTGCCGAGGGATGAGGGTCGGAGGACAGTCAACTTATCTACGGCTACATAGTTTCTGCCTTGCCAGTCGAATGGCTGCAGGGACTATATATGTCCTGATCACCATGTCGTACCGTAGATTAATGCAAATGGAGCAGGAAACAAAATACAGAAACCAAAAAACAAAATACAGAATCCAATCCCTGGGTTCGCCGAAAATACGAAACACAGAATCCAATCCCTGTATTTTAAGTGTGAGAACGGATGGCTCAGAAGACAACCCAACCGGAGAAAGTACAGAGGTTTTCTTCAACATACGTAGGAGAACTATAAGGACGTGCTGGATTAGTATAGACTATTTCGAATTAGTATCGTGGAAGGTTTAGTAACAATTGTACTTGAATTTCAATTTGGATGTGAAAATCTGTATCGTAAGCCAAACTAAACATAATCAGTTCTATTTCACATGCTTAATTGTCAAGTATGGGAACGAATAGCTCAGAACACAACCCAAAATTCATTCTACATGAACTCACATAATGTTTACAGTCTTGGTCTCAACTGTCTTCGATTCTATGATCCCATGTCTTAGGTTAAATAAATCACTAACCTCATCACGGTGGGTCTTGGTGTAGCACTCAAATGTGGGGCACCCGTAAATTCGCCGAGTTTTTAAATCATCGACATTGAGTTTTAAACCCTCACGTAGCCTTTCTGCTTCACTTCTAGGGTCGAGCAGCATCTTCTTGCAAGCTTCGGTCTCCAGATACTTAGTGTCAAGATTCTGGACGCTTTCGTAGAGCATGTCAACGCATCCTAGCGCCAATTTACTCGACAGGAAATTGACGCTAGGATGCGTTGACATGCTCTACGAAAGCGTCCAGAATCTTGACACTAAGTATCTGGAGACCGAAGCTTGCAAGAAGATGCTGCTCGACCCTAGAAGTGAAGCAGAAAGGCTACGTGAGGGTTTAAAACTCAAAGTCGATGATTTAAAACCTCGACGAATTTACGGATGCCCCACATTTGAGTGCTACACCAAGGCTCACCGTCTGTATAGTTCGGTTATTGGCGCTCGATGTCCCTGTGGTAAGGCAATGGATGAGGATATTGCGTGGGAGGGGGTTGCAGATGGAGGCAACAAGGATGGCGTGTTTGTGAAAGGAGGAAAAGGATACATAATCACAGACGATTTGCATATAAGGCCATTCTATTCCATGGAGTCTGCGTTGTCTATTTTTCGAAAGCATGGGATCATAGAATCGAAGACAGTTGAGACCAAGACTGTAAACATTGGCCGCGATGAGGTTAGTGATTTATGTAACCAAATGTAGTAATCTTGTAATTTAAAGTTGGAAGAACATACAAGTAGCCTTATATATAGTTGCTGCCTCCCCAGTCGAATGACTTAATTGCCAAGTATCGGAACGAATGGCTCAGAACACAACCAAAGATTCATTCTAGCATACATTAGTGAGTTCATCTTGATTCTGTTACGTCCTTCAGATACTATATACGATAAGAACATAGATGATTCACACTAATGTATGCTAGAATAAATCTTGGCTTGTGTTCTGAGCCATCCGTTCTGATCAAGCATCTTCCTTCTCCTCTCCTCCACCATGGCTCTGAACCAATCTGCTCCTCCCTACTTACCTTCTTCTTATTTAACTCTCTCAGCCACATATGACATCCAGCTCAAGTGTAGAGTCGGGAGAGAAGAAGTGGGCAGGAAGATGAGGGGGAAGCAGCACAGCCGGCGGCATGACCCGGAGGAAGTACATAGGTTTTCTTCAACAGCCGTAGGAGGACTATTTCTCCTACGGCTGTTGAAGAAAACCTCTGTACTTCCTTCGGGTCATGCTGCAGGCTGTGCTGCTTCCCCCTCATCTTCCTGCCCACTTCTTCTCCCCCGACTCTACACTTGAGCTGGATGTCATATGTGGCTGAGAGAGTCAAATAAGAAGAAGGGAAGTAGGGAGGAGCAGATTGGTTCAGAGCCATGGTGGAGGAGAGAAGGAAGATGCTTGATCAGAACGGATGGCTCAGAACACAAGTTAAGATTCATTCTAGCATACATTAGTGTGAATCATCTATGTTCTTATCGTATATAGTATCTGAAGGACGTAACAGAATCAAGATGAACTCACTAATGTAATACTAAGACATCATCTACTACTATATAAGATATAGTGATAGGTTGTCGTATCATCATTGCCGAGGGATGAGGGTCGGAGGACAGGCAACTTTATCTACGGCTACATAGTTTCTGCCTCGCCAGTCGAATGGCTGCAGGGACTAATGCAAATGGAGCTGAAAAAATATGCATAAACCAAACCAATATATAATGCGTGGCTGAGAGAGTCAAATAAGAAGAATGGAAGCAGGGACGAGCAGATGGGTCTAGAGCTATCGTGGAGGAGAGGACGTATACTGTGATAATATCTTCTCCAACATTCGATCCCACTACTGATATCATTTCTGTAAGGGTGATCTCTCAGAGTATACGTCCTACCCAGATGGATCTCTCGGAGTATCCTCTCCGGTTGGTTGTCGTATCATCATTGCCGAGGGATGAGGGTCGGAGGACAGTCCACTTTATCTACGGATACATAGTTTCTGCCTCGCCAGTCGAATGGCTGCAGGAACTATGTTACCGCGGTGTCGTAGTCCAATATAATCCAGAGATTGACACAGTTCTAATTCATATATGTAGTCCAATACAAATAGTCTAAAACAAAAACAACCCAATAAAATAGTCCAATACAAATAAGTACTAATAGCTAATGCTTGCCACGCTGCTCACGCAAACGCTCAGTGATACTTTCACGCAACCACCTCCGAAAAGCGAGATTTTTGGTGCGAGGAGAGGCGTCGTCCCTTGCCAGGACTGCATCAAAAGCACTCTCGGCATTACTAGCTACCGGTGCTGGATGACTAGAACTCCCGGTCTCACTAGCAACCGGTGCCACTTCCTCCTCAACTGTAGGAGGAGCCACCTCAGCATTCACTGTTTTCTTCAAACGACGTGCTGCTCCTCGGGTCATGGGTGCCATCTGGTAAGTATATGTAACAGAATGTAAAAGAATGTAACAGCTCAAATTCAAAAACCAAAATCCCCATGCCAACATGAATCATAACATATAACTTAAACCCAGACATGACATAGGATTAAACCTAATGATTTAATCATCCTTAAATCAGTAAACACAAACAATGTACTAATTCTCAGTTTGTGTGTCCGTGTGTCTGTGTGTCCGTGTGTCCGCGTGTGTGTGAGTCTGTGTGTCCGTGTGTACGTGTGTGTGTGTGTGTGTCCGTGTGTGTGTGTGTCCGTGTGTGTGTGTTTGTCCGTGTGTGTGTGTGTCTGTGGGAGAGGAGGAGACAGCTGCCCGCCCCCTCCCACCGCCCCCTCCACACCCCCCGCCCTCTCCCACCGCCGCCCCTCCACACCCTCCGCCACCCGCGGCCAGCCCCCCTCCACACATACCCCCCCGCACCCCGCGGCCAGCCCCCGCCCCCATCGTACCCCCCCCAACGCTGCCCGCCCCCTCGATCCCACCGCCCCCTCCACACCCTCCGCCCCCCGCGCACGGCCAGCCCCCCTCCGAAACCTCCCGTACCCCGTGGCCAGCCCCCGCGCGCCCCCATCCCTCCAACGCTTCCCGCCCCCTCCCACCGCCCCCTCCACACCCCCCGCCACCGCCGCCACCGCCGCCCCCCGCAGTCGATGTCGCCCCCGCAGCCCCCGACGCCCCCGGCCCGCTGCACCCACGACCACCGCGCGCGCGCGCGAGAGAGAGAGAGCGAGAAAGAGAGAGAGAGAGAGAGAGAGAGAGAGAGAGAGGGAGAGGGAGAGGGGAATACCTTTGGGAGAGAGAGAGGAGAGGGGGTCGCCGATCACCGCCGCGGGAGAGAGAGGAGAGGGGGTCGCCGATCGATCACCGCGGGAGAGAGAGAGAGAGAGAGGAGAGAGAGTGAAATTTGGGGGGAATGAAAAGTTTCCCCCGTCGTTTCAACTTAAGTCTGGAACGTAAATTTAGCGACGGGAGTAGCGACGGATTATTCCGTCGCTAATGCGTCAGTAAATCTCGTGCGAGTAGCGACGGATTATTCCGTCGCTAAGTCGTCAGTAAATCTCGCGCCAATATTTTAGGCTTTTGCCGCCAAAATGTCCGATGTTCTAGCGACGGATATAAAACCGTCGCTACATGGCCGACTACCTATCGACGGCATAGCGACGGATATAGACATAAAAAAATAAAAAAAATTGTCCACTGCTTTCCATCGGTATTCCGTCACAAATCCGTCGGGGATCCGACGGTGATAGCGACGGAAAATGTTCGTCGCTAAGTGGCCGTCGCTAAAGTACTGTAATTTGGTAGTGTCGGTAAAGTAAAGCATACACAAGCATGTTCTGAGATAGCCATGTACTGCTAGGCAAGACTAGACAAAATGGGACTCCATCCAATCATTCACGGCCAAGCAAGAGTACAGCTTGATAATTAAACTAACTAGGGTTATCACAATCCTAGTTACTAGCAGGATGCAATGAGGATTCCTACGGCCACAAGCCCTGCAGACTATCCAGATTATCCAGACGCAAGGTTCATGTTAAGAGTTATCATGACTTGTTAGGTGACTTGAGTGCAACACAGGACAGTGTGCATAGTAATTATTTCATGAAGTGCCCCACATGACAGCGAGCTGGAAATGTACCCTACTTGTCAGCAGGCTACAAGTCCATCAGAGAAGGCGTCCAGATAACGAGATTGCTTGTAGCCGGAATACCTCTCTATATGAACTACTTGATCAATCTAGTCATTAATCTAGTCAGATTCAGTATGAATCCCTGACCGTGGTAACCAGGGACACAAGTCCTAGAGATGATGCGAGATAAGACTGGTAGCTTATACAAGCACATTCAATACAATCACCCACGGTGTCAAGATGAGAATTTACTAATTAGCATGCCAAGTTAGCCGTCGCAACAGCGTTCATGAGTTATATGTCAATGATTACTTGTCAGGGGTGCACCATAACGGGTCACCATCATGTCATGTTACTGGTACTTGTTACTTGTTAGGAGCGCGCCATGACGGGCCGCCATCATGTACTGGCCTTTCATGTTCTTGTCTAGAGTGCGCTGTAACGGGCCACTGTCATGTTATTACCATGTTCATATATCATGTCGTGTTCACATATCATGTCGTGTACAGATTATCATGTCAATATTTCTTGTCAACGGTGCGCCACAACGGCCACCATCAAGTGTCATCATTCCATTTATATGTCATGCTCACATCGTGTTCATGTCGAGTTCATATCGAAAAGGCGTAAGGATATAAAATGGGTGCAAAATATCAAAAAAGGAAACCTGGGGACATCATGCGCCCAAGGGGGTACATGCGCCCACACATGGGTCATAGGGCTATACGCCCAAAAAGGAAGGAGTAAGTCAGAATGCACTACAAGTCTCATGGCCATATGTGTCCAAGACAGGGAGCCATGCGCCCACTGTAGGAGGCCATGCCCCACACATATGTGCCAGCATATATGTACCCAAAAAGTGGAGCCAGGATTACTTGGAGAAGGCCAAGGGACTCACTCAACAACCAGTGTGCTGACAGGGTCTATGCGCCCAAAGGGGGTATGGTGCACTTGTGCGCTTGCAAAGTTATGCGCCCAAGCCAGGGGATGGTTAAGGCAACATGCGCCCAAATGGTGGCATGCGCCCAAGAGGATGCATGCGCCTAGCTCCCATGCGCCCACACAAATCGTAGGCGCATAGTTATGCGCCTGCACTGTTCTTCTTCTCCGAAATTTCGAGAAGAAGGCCATGGAACCCATGATCTTCAAATGATCATAACTTGGTCAAAACAATGAAATCTGACTTTTCAAAGGTCTAAGTTGTGTAAAATAAAATTCTCTACCACATGGAACTCTTAGTTTTCGAAAACAAGGTGGTTTAATAGATCAAAACTCAAGAAAATTAAAAATGCATCAAACTTAGATCTACAAGAAATAAACTATCAAAATGGAAAATGCTAAGAACTAAAGTGGCTTAGAATGTTACATAGAAGAGATTATAACAATAAAATAGAGGGTTCCTTCATGAAGCAAGTTGCACTTGCCTATGAAGGGGGAGAGGTTTTAATAGAGAAGAAGAAGAAGTTATGAGGAAATAATGAAGAGAGAAAAGTAGGTGGGTTTATAAAGGGGATGGTGGTAGGTAGGGGTTTACCATGATGAACCATAAAAATAAACCAAGCCAATCTAAAATGAACTAAGCCAAACCAAGATATGCCATGATGGACCTAAACAAGATTAAACCAAAATTAGCTAGCAAGACAGAAGAAATAAAAATACGTGTCAGGATTTTGTGTGCGTATACTGAAAATACGTATAACAGAAAACGGGGGTGACAACTCTACCAACCTTAAAAGAATTTTGTCCTCAAAATTTAATCAAGAGACTAGAGATGTCGAGCAAGCTATACTAATCACAGGCAAGTTATAACTAAGCAATTAATCAAGCAATCACTCATGCAAGCAAGGAAGTTGAAGGCATAAGGCATAAGAAGACATTATACCTTACGAGTCAAGTAGGTCGGGATATCGCGATCGGATATCATCCTCACGCTCCCATGTTGACTCACCCAAGGAGTGATGACCCCAAGCAACACGGACTAACTTGATAGTCTTGTTCTTGAGTATCTTCTCTCTTCGGTCCAGTTTGGATACGGGTCTCTCCTCATACGAAAGGTTGGTACCAACAACCAATTTCGAATGATCAAGGATATGACTCGGATTCGGGATATACCATCGCAATTGGGATACATGAAAGACATCATGTACCTCACGTAACGACGGTGAAAGAGCGAGATGATAGGATACATTACCTACTCGCTCTAGAATATCAAACGGCCCTATATACCTAGGACTAAGCTTTTTTCGTATGTCGAAATGAATGACGCCACGGGTAGGCGAGATCCTGAGGAATACGTGATCACCGATAGAAAATTCAAGGAAGCGCTGATGGAAATTGGCCCAATGACGCTGGCAATCTTGTGCGACTCGAAGATGATCTCTAACTTGTTTGACCACCTCAATAGTCCGCGTTACCATCTTTGGTCCAAGCATTTGTCTCTCACCGATATCATCCCAAGCTAAAGGAGATCTGCATTTTCTGTCGTACAAGGCTTCAAAGGGTGCCATCTGGATACTGGCCTGGAAACTGTTGTTGCACGAGAACTCTACGAGATGCAGGTGATCTTCCCACGAACCATCGAAGTCGAGTGTACATGACCGCAATATATCTTCAAGTGTCTGGATCGTGCATTCTGACTGACCGTCTGTCTGCGGATGGTAGGCTGAACTGAACTTGAGACGAGTTCCCAAACTCTCTTGAAGACTCCGCCAAAAGTGAGATGTGAATCTCGAATCTCTGTCGGACACAATACTGACTGGTACTCCATGCAATCTGACTATCTGCCTGAGGTATATCTCTGTAAGCTGATCCGTCGACTGACCGATTCTGAAAGGGAGAAAATGAGCTACCTTGGTAAGTCTGTCAACTAAAACCCAGATTACAACTCTTCCAGCTGAGGATTTAGGTAATCCAGTTACAAAATTCATGGTAATGTGCTCCCATTTCCATTATGGGATCGTTAAAGGTTGAAAAAGTCCAGCTGGCCTCTGATGTTCAGCTTTAACTTGTTGACAAACCAAACAACGAGAGACAAACCGGGCTATCTCCCTCTTCATGCCATTCTACCAAAAATGTTGTTGAATATCACAATACATCTTTGTACCGCCGGGGTGAATCGAATACTGAGAACTGTGAGCTTCTGCCATGATCTCCTGTCTGATATCTCTACTGGGTACACAAGGACGCCTCCCATGTCAGAGTGTACCATCCTCATGGATACATAACTCTGGTCTCCGTCCTGTTACACATTCAGCTCTGAGCCGCTGAAGCTTAGAATCTGCTGACTGAGCTAACTTGATCCTCTCAACTATACTGGACTGAACTTGCATACTGGCCATCAATGCCATACTGGAAGGAAGAACAACTTCAATACCCATCTTCTAAAGATCTGCTAACAACTCTGGCTGTGCTGTTAGAAAATAAACTCCGGCTCTCCTTCTCAATGCATCTGCTACAACGTTGGCCTTCCCAGGATGATACTGCAAGTTAATGTCATAATCCACAAGTAGCTCTAGCCATCTCCTCTGACGCATGTTAAGATCCTTCTGGGTAAATACATACTTGAAACTCTTGTGATCGGTAAAAATCTCCACCCGGTCTCCATATAAATAATGCCTCCAAAGCTTCAACGCAAAGACTACTACTGCTAATTCTAAGTCATGGGTTGGGTAATTTATCTCATGATCACGAAGCTGACGTGAAATATAAGCTACTACCTTACCATGCTGCATCTAGACACATTCTAATCCCTTGTCGGATGCGTCACAATAAACTGAAAATTCTCTAGTCCTATCGGAAAGAGTGAGAATGGGGGCCGTCATCAATCTCTGCTTCAACTTCTAGAATAAACTCTGACACTCTGCTGTCCAAGTGAACTGCATATCCTTGCGGGTCAACTGCGTCAATGGCACTAAAATCCGAGCAAAGTCTGACACAAATCGTCGGTAATAATCGGCCAATCGAAGGAAACTTCGAACTTCTTCGACGGTGCTAGGTACTGGCCATGTCTCTATGGCAACTATCTTCTGAGGGTCCACTTCCACTCCACCTCTGGTGTTGACGTGACCTAAGTACGAGATACGATCCAACCAAAACTCGTACTTACTGAACTTCGCGTACAACTGGTGCTCCCTGAGAATCTGAAGAACTACACGGAGATGCTGCTCATGCTCCGCTTCACTCTTGCTATAGACTAAGATGTCGTCTATAAACACTATCACAAACTGGTCCAAATAGGGCATGAAGATACGATTCATGAGGTCCATAAATACGGCTGGCGCATTGGTCGCTCCAAATGGCATAACAAGGAACTCCCAATGTCCATACCTCGATCTGAATGCTGTCTTCGGGATGTCCTGCTCTCTGACTCTAATCTGATGGTACCCTGACCGCAAGTCAATCTTTGAGAATACAGCTGCATCCCTGAGCTGATCAAACAAATCATCTATCCTTGGTAGAGGGTATCTGTTCTTGATTGTTACCGAGTTCAAGGTCATATAATCAACACATAATCTTGACATACCATCCTTCTTTTTCATAAGAAGCATTGGGGCTCCCCAAGGCAATTTGCTAGCACGAATGAACCCTTGGTTCTAAGTTCTTCAATCATCTTGTACAAGATCTCCAACTCTGAAGGCGCCATCCTATAAACTCTCTCTGACACTGGTGATGATCCGGGAATCAAATCAATAGTGAACTCGATCTCTCTCTCTGGAGGCATGCTTGGAAGTTCTTCGGTAAATATGTCAGGAAACTCTCTACAACTCTCGAAAACTGAACTGCTGCTGCTACTGCCATCTGTAATACTGGGGAAGAAGGTTCTACTCTGCCTCAAAAAAATAAAAACTCTGGCTCACCAGTAATACTAAAAATAATCTTGCCGATATCGTAATCTATTCTAGCATACTGGTCCCTCAACCAATCCATTCCCAGGACCACATCATAATCGGCCATCGAGAATTCTATCAAACTAGCAGGAAACTCTCTACCGCTAACTACGATTCGACACGAGAAAAACACTCTATCTACTCCCACAAGACCGCTACCAGTAAGTATATTGAGCCTTACTGATAATGACTCGGGCTCCAATCCTATCCGTATTGCGAATCGTGTAGACATAAATGAATACGATGCACCCGAATCAAATAATACTGATACAGAAAAAGAGTTGACGAGAATGGTACCTGCCACCACCTCACCTGATGCCAACTCCTCCTCTACGGTCAAAGCCATCACTTGACCTTGCCCTCTGGGTGTTGGTCCCCTCTGCTGGAAACCTCTCTGGCGGTTCTGAATCTGAGCCTGGGCCTGGGCATACTGCTGCAGTCTCTGCTGCTGGAATGCTTGTGCCTGAGGCGGCAATGGCCTTGGAGGCTGGTACTGCTGCTGCTGCACTGGTGCTGGTCCCCTCATCGAGGGACTAGTCTGAGCCAATGAGGAGGGTACCGGCCCTCTGTGGACAGGACCCTACCATGTGGTCCGATGCTCCACAAGCCAAACACAATTCTTGTGCCCTGCGACATTCTGATACTACATGTCCTGGCTTCCCACAATGAGTGCAGCCCATTGTGGAAGACTGCCTCCGCTTCTGCTGCTGAGGGTACATCGGAGTCGAATGCTGAACCGAAGTAACTGATGTCGCCCCCTCGAAGTTCCTATATTCAAAGTCCTAGCTGTCGAGGCTGGGGCTGAGGACTGGGTCATCTGACCAAGGGACCGCTTCCGTCCTCCAGTTCTGTCCACTATTCTCTGGGAGGTATACTCATGCCTTCTAGCTTCTCGCAGAACAGTATCAAAATTCTGATGCTCAAACTGTTCCACTGCTAGAATGATCTCTATGTGGAGTCCCTGCTGGAATCGCTGCGCTCGGTCAAACTCGGTTGCCACCAAGGTGGGAGCAAACCGACTCAGTCTTGAAAACTCGGCCGCATATCCATCGACCGTTCTGCTCATCTGCCTGAGATTGGTGAACCTCGTCTGTAGGTCGTGCCGAGCTACAGCATCGAAGTACTTGATCTGAAACTTGTCACTGAATACCGCCCATGGAACAGGCGTCGTCAACCAAACTGCTATCATCGCCCACCAGGTATGGGCTAGGTCCAATAACTGTAGGCGCACTACAGCTACCTTCTCTCCTTCTGGAATCTTGGTTGCATCCAAGATAATATCGATGTCCTGGAGCCACGCATTAGCTGCAATAGCATCTTCACTACCGTCGAAGGAAGGAGGGTTAAGGCGCTTGAAACTGTTGGCTGCGTTGTTCCTTTGATAACCAACACAGCCCGTGGCATCTTGTACTGTCTGGTGGAGGGCATCGCCCCGACGATCTTGAGATGCAATCAGTTCCCTGATGAGACCCACCAGGGTTCCATTGTCAGGCTCTGCAGGGTGGACTGGCTGAACTGGTGGCTCTTGACCCCCAGTAGGCATGACTCTGGAGGCTACCCCTGAGTGCTGGGCTTGGTCCTAGGTTGCTTATGGTCCACTGGAGGTGCTCCCCTTGCTGATCGGTAGGAACAATGCCGCTGAAGAAACGATATGGAGAACAATAAGGAAGGACCAGAATAGATCGAGGATATAAACATGTGATCAGGTCAAGATTTCAGAAAGATTAAAAGACACGAGTAGAGATCAAGAGCGAGTGCTGATTGAAACATCTATTCAGTGAAACCCTCACCAATCTCGATTTACAAGACCTGTATGGGCCACCACTTAAATCGTATCACGCCCCACAACCAGAATACTGGAGAGCGGGGGACAGACACAGTCAGCTACGTACATTGAAGTGAATCCCACCTCGCAATATGGTCACGACTGTCTAAAATGTATGAGGGTTTACTACAAGCCAGCAGTCTCTTATGGTCAATAACAAGCCTAGTGTCTCAATCTCAAGCAAGCAAGTAAGGGTAACAAAATGGTAGATCATCAGACATACAAAGTAAGGCGTCCCGTACATTACATATTCAGATGATCATGAAGCTAGTCATACAAAATATGAAGACTAGCAAGAGTTTCAGTCATACATGATCAACCCTAGGATTTGTCAATCATGTTACAGCCCTTAGGAAGACAGGAATGTAAATTCAATACGAGCTAACACTTGCTCGACGGCTGAACGCCTCAAAAGAATAATTTTACAATAGAGTGGGAGAGCAAAATAAAATCTACTCGTTGCCAGGATTCCTTCTAGTGGTCACCATCTGGCAGGAAGGCTGAGAGATCCTCGAAAGCTGCTCCAAAATCTGGCCATACAAAACCAACTGGGTCAGACCCCAGAAAGAGCAAGTACCACAAAGGGGGCTTCACTTAAGAACTAAAAACAGCATATTAGCACATAAGGTTATGGATGAAATAACAAAAGACATGCGTTAGATAAAACAGGGTGATAAATGATAAGATAACTAAAGGACTATTCCGGTAACCAAGTTACAACCCGTAAACCAAACAAGGTCCGGGGTTGTAAACCTTCACCTGAACGGAACTTAGTCTCTAACCAATTATCGGTAAAGTAAAGCATACACAAGCAAGTTCTGAGATAGCCATGTACTGGGTCTAGGCAAGACTAGACAAAATGGGACTCCATCCAATCATTCACGGCCAAGCAAGAATACGGCTTGATAATTAAACTAACTAGGGTTATCACAAGCCTAGTTACTAGCAGGATGCAATAAGGATTCCTACGACCACAAGCCTAGACTATCCAGGTTATCCAGACGCAAGGTTCATGTTAAGAGTTATTATGACTTGTTTGGTGACTTGAGTGCAACACATGACAGTGTGCATAGTAATCATTTCATGAAGTGCCCCACATGACAGTGACCTGGAAATGTGCCCTAATCGTCGGCAGGCTACAAGTCCATCAGAGAAGGCGCCCTGATAACATGATTGCTTGTGGCCGGAATACCTCTCTATATGAACTAATTGATCAATCTAGTCATTAACCTAGTCAGATTCAGTATAAATTCCTGACCGTAGTAACCAGGGACACAAGTCCTAGACATGATGCGAGACAAGACTGGTAGCTTATACAAGCACATTCAATACAATCATCCACGATGTCAAGATGAGAATTTACTTAGCATGTCAAGTTAGCCGTCGCAACAGCATTCATGAGTTATGTGTCAATGATTACTTGTCAGGGGTGCACTACAACGGGTCACCATCATGTCATGTTACTGGTACTTGTTACTTGTTAGGAGTGCGCCACGACGGGCCGCCATCATGTACTGGCCTGTCATGTTCTTGTCTAGAGTGCGCCGCAACGGGCCACTGTCATGTTATTACCATGTTCATGTTCATGTATCATGTCGTGTTCACATATCATGTCGTGTACAGATTATCATGTCAATATTTCTTGTCAAGGGTGTGCCACAACGGCCACTATCAAGTGTCATCATTCCATTTACATGTCATGCTCACATCGTGTTTATGTCGAGTTCATATCGAAAAGGCGTAAGGATATAAAATGGGTGCAAAATATCAAAAAGGGAAACCTGGGGACATCATGCGCCCAAGGGGTGCATACGCCCACACATGGGTCCTAGGACTATACGCCCAAAGAGGAAGGGGTAAGTCAGAATGCACTTCAAGTCTCATGGCCATATGTGCCTAAGACAGGGAGCCATGCGCCCACTGTAGGAGGGCATGCGCCCACACATATGTGCCAGCATATATGCGTCCAAAAAGTGGAGCCAGGATTACTTGGAGAAGGCCAAGGGTCTCACTTAACGACCAGTGTGCTGACAGGGTCTATGTGCCCAAAGGGGGCATGGTGCACTTGTGCGCATGCAAAGTTATGCGCCCAAGCCAGGCAAGGCAACATGCGCCCAAATGGTAGCATGCGCCCAAGGGGTTATGCGCCTACCGCCCATGCGCCCACACAAATCATGGGCGCATAGTTATGTGCCTGCACTGTTCTTCTTCTCCGAAATTCTGAGAAGAAGGCCATTGAACCCATGATCTGCAAATGATCATAACTTGGTCAAAACACAATGAAATCTGACTTTTCAAAGGTCTAAGTTGTGTAAAATCAAATTTTCTACCACATGAAACTCTTAGTTTTCAAAACAAGATAGTTTAATAGATCAAAACCTAAGATAACCTAAAATGTATCAAACTTAGATCTACAATAAATAAACAATCAAAATAGAAAATGCTAAGAACTAAAGTGGCTTAGAATGTTGCATAGAAGAGATTAGAACAATAAAATAGTGGGTTCCTTCATGAAGCAAGTTGTACTTGCCTATGGAGAGGGAGAGGTTTTAATGGAGAAGAAGAAGTTATGAGGAAATAATAAAGAGAGAGAAAAGTAGGTAGGTTTATAAAAGGGATGGTGGTAGGTAGGGGTTTAACATGTTGAACCATAAAAATAAACCAAGCCAATCCAAAATAAACCAAGTCAAACCGAGATATGCCATGATGGACCTAAACAAGATTAAACCAAAATTAGCTAGCAAGACAGGAGAAATAAAAATATGTGTCAGGATTCCGTGTGCGTATACTGGAAATACGTATAACGGAAAACGGGGGGTGACAACTATCGAAGATGATTCTGACGACAGCGACTCTGATTCTGAAGATCAAGATCTTCTGGTAAGAAAATTCAAGAAGTTCATGAGATTCAACTGAAGAACAAAAGACAGCAAAAACAACAACAACGAAGAAGATCATATTTGCTACGGATGTAAGAAGAAATGACATATGAAGAAAGATTGTCCAACAGCATCATCTTCAACAAAAAAAGTGGCAAATATGACAAAGTCTACCTAAAGAGATCTACATCAAGGAAGTACGCCAATACAAGCATATGGCATGATAGCGAAGCCAACGACTCAGAAGATGAACAATCAGATGATGCTGCAAATGTATGCTTGATTGCTTGCGATCAGGTAATAACTAATCCTCTGTTTGATCCTTATGATGATTTCACCTTTGAGAAACTAGGAGAGGCTTTCAGTGACCTGTTAAATGACTACAGAAAACTGCGTAGTAAATATGAAACCTCTAAGAAGGTACTTAAATAGTATAAAGGTGAGTTAGGAAGACTTACCGACCAACTAGCTGATGTTAGAAATAATGATACTTTTATTGAGTCTGGTGAGCTTTCCTCAATTAAGCTGTTGTTATACGAGACTACCAAGTTATCCGAAGAAAAAGACCAAACTATCATCCAGCTAAAGGAAGACCTATCTAAGGAGAGAAAGAATCTCCAGTGTGCACAAGTCAGAATGAAAACACTTACATCTAATAATAATTATAAATCATGAACCGTGCACGAAAACTATAAATCAATTCTAATGTTCTAGTTCTAAATTCATGGAATAGTGGCTAGTTGGGTTACTAATCTAATAATAATTAACTCTAAAATCATTCACTTAGAAACCTAATTTAATCTAATAAAAAATCTGAATATAATCTAAACATGCAAGTTTTGCCATCAAAAGTCGTATTTTCTAATTTTGGAAACCATGGCACGCAAATCGAGACGTGCCATTGACTATCTAATCAAACGCTATGAACTCTAGATTTTGAAAGTGAACCTTGGTAGATTTTAGTGCCATGAGTGCGCTGGAATCAACCGTGCCGCAAAATCACGCTTTGGTCAAAAGATATTGCCGTTAAAGCTAATCGTGACCAAAACGGTGATCAACCGATCAATTCTGAGTTCAACAGAATAATTAAAAACTAGAAGAACGAAATAATTTCTGGGAAAAATATATGTCGTAGAACTCTGTGTTAGCTTTTCGAAACTTCAAACGGTTCGTGATTTCGATTTCTGGTTCTCCCAAAATCTCGAAAACACCGAAACGTGTCAAGTTTCGGACAACCGACACTCTACGAATTTTCTAGAAATTTAGGAATAATATCTACGAAAATAAATTAGATAGTCAGAAAGCTTACCTCGATACGAATCCAAAAAAAAAACGGCGCGCAAAAATCACGTCGGAGTTGACGGAAATCGCTTCGGGAAGTCGGAAACCCTAAATGAGTTCTCCCACAAAAGGCGGCTGGAATTTAATTAGTGTGGACGAATATAATAATATATATAGGAGAGAGAGAGGCGGTCACTGTAGCAGTTGGCGCCGACAGGTGGGCCCCCCTGGGTGGGTTTCTGGATAATTATTTATTTAATTCAGAAAATTATTTAAAAATTATTTTAAGTCCAAATAAATCAAAATAAATTGCAGAAAAATCCTGAAGAATTCTAGAAAATTCTAGAAAATGTAAAATAACATAATGAAGCCTAGAAAAATATTTGGGGTCAATATTTTCTCATAGGCTTGCATAGTAAATTCTAGAAGTCTTAGAAAATAGGTTTTTCCTATATTTAATTATCTAAAAATTCCAAAAAAATTGTAGAAAAATAAATAAAATATATTTAACCTAATAGAGCATAAAGAAAGATACTGGGTCTCAAAATAGTCACAAATGATCTCAAAATAAATTCTGAAAGTCATTCATAAATATAAATTTTCATAAAATAAATATTTAAAAATATATAAAAATGTCTAAAAATTATAGTAAAATATAATATAGCCATAGAATGCTTATAGACCCTATCTAGAGATCATGTGACCACAAGCTGGTCATAAATCACCTGTGGGCTTAGTCACAACTCCTATGATCATAGAAAAATTTAATGTAAATCAATCAAATAAAATAAAAAAAAATTTCAAAAATTTTCGGGAAGGGGAGCTACAAATCTACCCATCTTAAAAATAATTTCGTCCTCGAAATTCTAACTCATAACTATTACTTAAAAGTCAAAGTCTACTATTACCTTATGTAGGACCGATTGTAGAAACGAGTTGTAAAGCGCAATACTCTAGAGGGGGGGGTGAATAGAGTAGGCAGCGGAAATTAACTATTTAAAAAATGTTAGTAGAAAGATCACATAATATATATATATCACAGATATGTAAATAAAAAGTAGAGAGTAGAGAGCAAACGCAAACACAAGGATGTATACTGGTTTCCCTCTTGTGAGGACTAGTCCAGTCAGAAGAACTCTAGCTTCCAGTTGAATCCACTATGGAAAATCACCACAAGTTTTCATCCGAAGTTCTTGCAACTTCTACAACGCGAGTTTTGATCCGAAGTACTCGACCAACTTCAATTGTGAAGTGTGTACCTTCAATCAAGCCTCTGATTACAATCACTCTGAAACTTCTAGACCGTACCGTACTGGCAAATCGACTAGAGGATTATAACTGGCTTGGGATTTGAAAATGAATAGCTCAGAATACTTTGGAAGAAGTAGTAGGCTTATAGAGAAGAGATATGAAAGTGAATGAGTGAGTTGAAATGATCAAAATCTTTCTCTATTTATAGTTTTTCCAAAGGCAGAATTCGGATAGAATTCGGACAGAACTCGATGAGAAAATCTCGTTGGGATCCGTAACTGCAGGAAGACCAAGTTCAAAAAGCAACGTTCACTAACCGAACTCTGGCCGAATTCGGGCCGAACTCTGGTCGAATTCTCCTAGAGTTCTGTCAGGGTTTTTGCAAATTGGTTTTGGGCTTTTTGAAAAGTCAGGCAGTTAGGAAGTAGTTTGGACTTTTGTAAGTGGGTTTGTTTTCAAAATGAAAGGGTATTTTGAAAACGTTTCTTGGGTAGCCTATTTGCCAGTACGATGCAGTGTACATCGTATTCCTAGACTCAATAAATATGAAAATACATTGATAAAAATAGGAAAACTAAGAGCCCTTTGATGATGCCTTTCTTCAAATATTTGAGCAGACTTGAAGACGCCTTTTTCACTTGACGGCGGTCGTCCAAAGATAAACAGATCTGGAAATCTGAATACCTTTCGGGGACTTCGCCAACACCGTCTTTGGTCCATTAATAATTCTCTATTGCATATGTCCTGGTTTGACAAAACTTGATCATGCTTACTGCATGTCTATAAGAACATGTTAGACAAACAGAATAATATGATACAAGTATAGCAATATGATATAGAATATTTAGGACAATGCTAACATTAGGACAATGCTGAGTTTAAGTAGCAACATGATAGTGATTACATGAATATTAGTGATGGTATTATGTTAAACTTAATTGATTAGCCATATTCAAAAACATGATATAATCATTGGGCTAACAATCTCTCCCTTTTTGATTATGGCAAATCCTTTAAGTTTAATATATATACAATAGATGCATGTATCACTAATAAACACATAATACTAGAATATTGTATGCTGACTTAAACTTATTTCTCTAACTTAAACTTATTTCTCTCCCTTTGACATGATCAAAAAAATAAGCTCCTCCGTAATTAGAGCGAAAATGAACACAAGCATAAGTAAATGAGGAAAGCAAAAATAATCATGATCAAGGATTAGGAGAACATTGTAACGACAAGTTTTAGAAAATTGAAAAACTAAAGTAGAAAAAAAAAACTTGTCAAAAATAGTTGGTTAAAAAAAATCAATCAATAAATAGTTTACCAACTAGAAATCCAAAAATGACATATGTTTTGAAATAGACCAAAAAAATATATCAATATAGTAGGAATCAATCATTGGTCATAAATAAATCATGAGGAATAGAAATTCGCAGATCTAGTATGTATAAAAAATCCAAAATATAATGAGACTTTTAATAATGATCACAGAAAAATATGATTCATAATTTGCCCATACAAATTAGTGAATCAATTCCATAAAGAGTATAATCATCGAAAAGAAATCAAAATATGTATACTAGAATCTATACAAAATCAATACCAAAGTTCATGCATTTGAATTCAATTATCTTAGCATGATATATATCCATCAGATAAACATGAAGGTAATGAAGACAAAATACTTGAGAAGAAAAAATTCAGTCGACTTGAATGCTCTCCCGCAAAGTATGATCAGTCTAAATATGGATAATCATGAACTTTAAGATAAAATCTAAATAAGAAATGCCAAATTTGTTTTAAAACTTAATCAAATTAAATATATTTGGCAAGATAACTTTTAGAAATTCGAATGAGAGAATGAAAAATAAATAATAATAATCATATATTCTCTCATCTAATACAAATCCAAATATCATGAACAACTCAAGAAGATATTTTAAGTAAAAGAATATATGTCCATGATGAACTAGGTATACCACATATTAAGGGCATAAAAGAATTGAAACAATTAATTTGCTCCCCTTTAAAATATGCGTATATAGTTCAAAAATAATTTGTATGCATGAAATAGATAAAATAAATAATCATAAGATCCAAGAAAAATCCAAGATATGCATCTTTTTTTTCCTTTGATCAAATGCATATAAAGTTCCAAAAATAAATATCATCTTTAGGCAAAAGGAAATATCCAATAAATAAACACTTAAAGATAAAGAAACAAAATATATCTCCAATATATATATATATATAAAATATTTCAAGACATTAAAATATTTTGAAAACTGTCTTTAATAATAACATTTGAGTACCAGACAGATTCAATAAATCAAAAAAAAATCAAAAAGATTTTTTCAAAAATATGGAATTTATTACGAAAAACTGTCTTAGTAAATGTTCGAATGCGTCCATTTAGTCCTAAGACTGAAAACTGGCAATTCGAATCACGAAAACAATTTCAAAAAAATAGAATCCATAAATCATAAATAAATCCATTTGAACAAATACGCATAACTGGATAAATATCCAAAGAAAAGTTTATTCTAGATATATGGCATGTCAAGGGGATAATTGATTTAAAATAATTAACTGCTCCACCTTACATGGCTATATCCAAAAATAAAAATATTGACAAAATTTTAAAATAAAATTTAGAGACATATTTTCAGAAGTAGAAAATTAATCCAAAAATATTAGGTCTTCTTATCAAAGTTCATTTCTTCCCTTTTAAAGCCTTAGCACGGTGTCCACCTGACAACCGTAAGGTTTAAAGAAAAGAAACGCTTTGAGAGAGAGATTCAATTGCTTGACTTCTCCCCGCAGAGAATTACTGTTATAGACAGTAAGTAACTTGAATAAGCAGATAATAAAATAAAGCTCAAAATCATTAATATTACGAATATTACACAAGCTAAAGATGAAATCACAAGATCATAATATTCAATGAGTAGTCACGAATACGAAAAACAATCATCTTTAGAGAAAAAAGAAATATCCATTAAATGAACATTTAAAAATAATCAAAAGATATTTCAAATTAGCATGATGAATAATCGTATAAGTCAAAAGATGACATAAATTGATCTATGCTATAGAATCTCACAATCGACAAGATAGATCAACATATGCTACCTTTTGTGAAAATATAAATCATTAAATAATATTTATCCATCAAATCTAAAATTTAAAATCTATCAGATAACAATTGCAACTAGATCTCAACAAATCTTTAGTTTATAAAGCGTTGATCAATCTTGGGTTAGCTGTAGGGGTACTGTCCCAGCTAACGGAGGTTCACCGGAGAACACTTAAGTTCCGCTTCGCTTCGACCGTAGTCGTGGTGACAGACAAACCTTTTATAGGCTTGTACTCAAAATAAATCTCTTCTTTAATAACCGAAGATTTAAAAAGAATTATTGCAATATGAAATCAATTATATTATATGGACTTAAAAATCTTAAAACAATGTAGCATACGGTATAAGATGTATCAATTACATTTATCCATATGTGCTATGAAATTATTGGGTAACAATAAAATATAAAACATTTATAAATCTAAATGTAACAACTAGATACTTTGATGTATTTGGAACCTAGGGGACTGGGTTCAGTACCTTGGATCCAGAACTAGATGATAGTTGCAAGTACACTTTAATAAATCTTAAGTCTATAAAGTATTGATCACTTCGGGTTAGCTGTAGGGGCCGGTTCCCAGCTAGCGGTAGTCCGAAGACTAGTGCACCGTGTCGCTTCAGGCTATTTAGACCTGTATGACAGAAGGACCCTTTCGGCTTGTTCCCAAAATGATTTCTACTCTTAAGAACTTAGATTCAAAGGAATATATACAGTATCATCGAACATCGTCGAAATCCAGAATCCCTAAAAGTAAAAGAAGTAAATACCCAAAGAATGGTTTATCAAGATCAAGATATTAAAAAAAAATATTTCAATAAGAGTCATGTATCTAAATATCAACCAAAAAGCCAAAAAAAATATACATCATTAAAAGAGGCTCTAAGGGAGAAGCTAATAAAAATAAGAACATAAAAAAAAATTTGTTCAAAGTAATCAATAGCTAAAGTATGAGATAAGTACAAGTTTAAAAACTACTTTTCAAAATAATATAGAACTTGAACTTAACTCATATATCCCCATAAAGATATTTATACAAAAAAATATAAGAAACATGAGCAATATATAAATAAAAATAAATTATTCATGTATCCTTAATAAGCATAAAAAATTATCACAAGATCAAAAACATGCATAAATAAACTTTATCAGACAAAGATGTAATTGATTCGTAAGAAGTTAATCAAAATAAATTTTGAGAATCAATAGTGAATATATTATGCAAGTGCAAGGTTAACATAAAATATATGTATATACTTTTCAAGTAAATAGAAGACTTGTGCTAAACATACATACTTACAAAATGCCAATCAAAGTAAATATGACATGTTAAAGACAAATCGATAAGAAGTGACCATTAAAAAATATATTAAAATTAAAGAGTCAAAAACATATTCACCAAAAAAAAGCTCCTATGCATGCTTCAAGAATAAATATTAACAATAAATAGCATACATAGACAAATGTGTCACAGTAATAGAAAGTAAACACTATATAGTGTGAACTAAACATTTAAGCTAAACAGCTAGTCAAGCTAGGATTATGTCTCACATTAATTCAAACAATAAACAATTTAAAAGATATCAATGAAAGCTAATAGAAAGAAATCGATAAGAACATGCTAAATATTAAAAACTATTTAGGAAGCATGTTACCGAAGTGGTTCTAGTGACCACACTTATGTTGGTGCAATTGCTTGGAAGATGACCTTTATAGCTTTGCAATCACCAACATGTTCCATGGTTCTATTTGATATAAGAAGTTTCACCTGCAATATTAGGTGAAGACTTTGGTATCCAATACTTGGATCCACATTTGTTAGCTTTGGGAACCCATTTGCACAAGTTCATATCAACAAGTTTTCTAATCTGACAATGATTAGAAACATGTCCTTCCATACCACAATAATGACAGAAAGAATTAACATTAGTACTATGTGTAGCAGTATGAGAACATGCAGTAGTATGGTATGATCTTCGTGGATACTTGTAATAGAAAGCATGGTTGTGTGAAGCTTTGGCTTTGCTTGCTTCCTTAGTAAAAGATCTGACATGTGCGACTTTGTGATGTGCTAAGTGTCTTGTGTTAGACTGAGTCGTAGGTTGTACTACCTGCTTTCCCAGTCTAATCTCTAACTTTTTAGAGTTAGCACAGATCTCATCATACTTAGCAGAAAGAACATCAATTCTACATGAAGCAATAGAATACTTCTTCTTTTCTGATTCTGATTCCTCCTTAAGCTTAGCATTTTCTTGAGTGCTTTTCTTAATGCAATCAAGTGCCTCATGCAATCTAAACTTCAGTGTGGAAATTTTAGTAGAATTATCAGAAGGAGAACTATTTCTAGCATCATTCAATAAGCAAGTAAGCTTTTCATTCTCACGCTTATAGGATTGAATATCCTTTCTAGCTTGCTTATACTTATCTAATACTTTCTTGTGTTCTTCTAATAGATCACTGAAAGCATCAGATAACTCATCATAAGAAAATTCACTATCCTCAGAAAAAGAATTATTTTGTACCTCTTTAGATAATGCCATTGAGCATAAATTTCATCTTTATGAGGTCTCTCTTCTTCTTCTTCAGAATCACTTGCTTCGCTTTCACACCATATGCTCGTGCTAGTGTGCTTGTGAGACAATGATCTTCCTTCATTTGATTGTTCGTAGTGACTCTCCTTTCTTGTAGTAGTACAATCTTTTGGATGTGGTCTATCTTCTTGTAGTTGTCACATACAAGCTCTTTTTCGTATAGGGGATTGTGTTGTACCTTAAATCCCAATTTCGTCATGTACATATTTGTATCATTATGAAGACTATCCTTCTCTCTGGAGTTGCTAGTATTGCTTTCATACCCGCACTCATAAGTAGCTTCAAGAACTTTTCAAATTTTATGAGATGTTGTGCAAGTAGTAATAAGATTAAATACATTTGTGTCTACAGTACAATAAAAGATATGCATAGCTTTTGCATCAAGGCTAGCTAACTTCTTCTCTTCATCCGTGTAACTATAATAAGGCTTATTGATTATAGAGGATGTGAGAATAGAAGTGATAGTAGGCTTCTTGTAGCCAGTGACAACAATTGACCATAAGTCAAAATTTAGAGACTTCAGGTAGAAGCTCATCCGTGTCTTCCAATAGCAATAGTTTGTTCCATCAAATAGTGGGAGTCTATTTGAGGATTGTTCTTCAGTTGTGAAGTACATACTTGCCATATGTGATATAGTAATCTATGTAACAGCAGTTATAAATAAGAATATAATAGCAGTGTTACCTCGCTTTACCTGTATAACCCGATCTGATAATGAGGATTTGCTCCAAGGATGTTAAGCCAAATAATAGAGTCCTTGCTAGGATACCAATTGAAGGAGCAATTGATATAAGCAATAATATCTCTATAAGGAGCACTTGCTCTGATACCAATTGTAGGAGCAATTGGTATGAGCAACAATATCTATATACCAAGCACCTGCTCTGATACCAATTATAGAAACAATTGGGATCAAAATATATTACCTCTAGTTGCAGTACCCGCTTTGATACCAATTGTAGGACCGATTGTAGGAACGAGTTGTAAAACGTAATACTCTAGAGGGGGGTGAATAGAGTAGGCAGCGGAAATTAACTATTAAAAAATGTTAGTAGCAAGATCACAGAATATATATATCACAGATATGTAACTGAAAAGTAGAGAGTAGAGAGCAAACGCAAACACAAGGATGTATACTGGTTTCCCTCTTGTGAGGACTAGTCCAGTCGGAAGAACTCTAGCTTCCAGTTGAATCCACTATGGAAAATTATCACAAGTTTTCATCCGAAGTTCTTACAACTTCTACAACGCGAGCTTTGATCCGAAGTACTCGACCAACTTCAATTGTGAAGTGTGTACCTTCAATCAAGCCTCTGATTACAATCACTCTGAAACTTCTAGACCGTACCGTACTGGCAAATCGACTAGAGGATTGTAAGTGGCTTGGGATTTAAAAATGAATAGCTCAAATACTTTGGAAGAAGTAGTAAGCTTATAGAGAAGAGATATGAAAGTGAATGAGTGAGTTGAAATGATCGAAATCCTTCTCTATTTATAGTTTTTCCAAAGGCAGAATTCTGACAGAATTTGGGCAGAATTCGGACAGAACTCGATGAGAAAATCTCGTTGGGATCCGTAACTGCAGGAAGACCAAGTTCAAAAAGCAACGTTCACTAACCGAACTCTGGCCGAACTCTAGCCGAATTCGGGCCGAACTCTGACCGAATTCTCCTGGAGTTCTATTGGAGTTCTGTCAGGGTTTTTGCAAATTGGTTTTAGGATTTTTGAAAAGTCAGGCAGTTAGGAAGTAGTTTGGGCTTTTGTAAGTAGGTTTATTTTCAAAATGAAAGGGTATTTTGAAAACGTTTCTTGGGTAGCCTATTTGCCAGTACGATGCAGTGTACATCGTATTCCTAGACTCAATAAATATAAAAAATATATTGATAAAAATAGGAAAACCAAGAGCCCTTTGATGACACCTTTCTTCAAATATTTGAGCAGACATGAAGACGCCTTTTTCACTTGACGGCGGTCGTCCAAAGATAAACAGATCTGGAAATCTGAATACCTTTCGGGGGCTTCGCCAACACCGTCTTTGGCCCATCAATAATTCTCTATTGCATATGTCCTGGTTTGACAAAACTTGATCATGCTTACTGCATGTCTATAAGAACATGTTAGACAAACAGAATAATATGATACAAGTATAGCAATATGATATAGAATATTTAGGACAATGCTAACATTAGGACAATGTTGAGTTTAAGTAGCAACATGATAGTGATTACATGAATATTAGTGATGATATTATGTTAAACTTAATTGATTAGCCATATTCAAAAACATGATATAATTATTGGGCTAACACCTTAATCTCCTCATATTTAATTTCTCAAATTTTTTTTATAACCTTCTCTAGCCATTTTATAACTCCGAATACTTGAGGACTTCTACCCACCTTGGTCACACTACTCCTCAAAATACGATCACTAAAATCTTATAATCATCTAACTAGTTGCTAACAATTCTACCAACAGATATCTAGGGTGTATGACATCTATAATCCCTCATATCTATAATCAACCAAATATTCAATAGTCAAGCAATATTATATTATAACTTAAGAACTTCTGATAAATCCTAGACAACACGGTCGTTCGTCCCCTTAAAATAAAGAGGGACGTAAATCAATGGTACGGAAAGCAATGAAGTATAATCGAGAGCAAATATGGAGTTTTCAAGGACGTAGAGAAATTTCTAAGAGAATTTTCAAGGCAGAGTGGATTGAGATTCCTAAGGGTTTAGTCATAGTCGCAGGCTCGTATCAGTACAGTTACGTAACTGATACGATATACTCTGACCTGCATGGGCCACCAAAAAACCTTGTCACGACCCACATCCGCTTTTCGGATGCGAGCTCATGAGCAAGCCAGCTACATATCAAGCGGACTCCAGTCCGACTCGAGTACGTATAAGCTGTCAAGATTATCATGGCTAATATGGTAATCTACAGTGTATCTCAATCCACAAAAATATATAAGACAAGAATGAACAAGTATGTGTCATGGTCTGCAGCCCACTAGTATATATGTCCGATAAGACTCAAAGAATATACCAAGAGTCCATAAAGCTGAATCAAAAAACAGGATATCTCATGATAAGGTATGAAAGCACGAGCGGATAATAAATATAATACGATACCTGAATCCCGCAAGCGTATCATCCCATCCGCCATCCAGAACTAATAGCTAACTCCATGCACTCACTAAACCTGAAGAGATCATCAGGTCCTCAGAGGACATAGCAAGATACATATAAACATGCCTATCTAGCAGTTTAATCATGCATGATAATATATAAACAGGATATAACAAGGAACGACCCTTAACATGATAAGAGACTACGACCAAACTGCTAACAAGTGACTAACGACAAGTGGCTACTGACAGGTGATTATGAACTTGTCACGCCCCAGAACCAGAATACTGGAGAGCGGGGGAATGACTCAGCCAGCTACGTATTACGGGTAGATGAATACCGTATAATACGATCAATGTTGTCTAAAAGACGAGGGGGGTGCATACTACATGAAAGTCTTACTATGGTCACTTCACATCTATTGTCTCAATCATTCAAATAAGAAACATAAATAGAGAACATGTGAGATAAAGCAGTAAGGCGTCCCAAACGCTCTGTCAAAATGTTCTTGATATCTGGCTTTACAAAATATAGCCAGATTGATGTAGCAAAAGTATACACATTTGTTATCAGCTGCAGCCTGACTTTAGTTACAATTATGTAAAAAGTAAGTACAAGACAATCCGACTAACAAGTCGGTGCCAAACGGCAAAGTATAAAGTAGATAACAAAACGAGCGGGAAAGTAAAAAATCCACTCGAGTCCTCCTGCGATCATCCCTCTAGTGTTGACCATCTTGGAGGTAGAAGTAAGCTGAGTCCTCGGGAACCGGCTCTAAATCTGGCCATGCAAAACCAGAGAGGTTAGACCTCTAATAGCAAGTACCACAAGGAAGCACGACATGAGAACTAAAACCAGTAATATGAAATATGATAAATAGATCTTTACTTGCTACTAGGATTCACATAACATCACGACACTTCGAACCAACCTCCCAACCAAACAAGGACAGAAGTTGGCCCGTCATGTCCTGACATTCTGATCATCCTAGTTAAGTAACAGAGTAGGTACAGACACAAACAAATCATCTTGAACGGCCAATCAACTACTACGGCTTGCTATTGTGAGTCCCAAGTTATCCTGGAATTTATGCAATAGAGATTCCTCAGTTCTTACTATGTGCAAGCAAGGCTAGTCTATCCAATCAATCAATTGCGCCAATCATGTAGTTAGACGAGTCCCAGCGGGACGCCCGCCGTTAATATAGCATGTACAATAATATAAGCAGATACTGTTCCCTGCTCGTGTGACAGATTTACAGTATCTGTGGGAACCAGCCGGCCCGTCGGGCACTTAATAGTCCCAAGGGGGCTGCCATGTAAGAACTCGGGAATCCATTCTCTCTATGCCATCATTATTTTATTTAACTTAATAGTCCTCTACGTTGAGTGAAGTTCCATGCCGTGGATCATGGTCATTCAAATGAGTACTTTCGTATGGGGTACGATATGCGCAACTCTACAACGATACCCGTGCGGCTAGGTTGTAGGTTTTACATAGCGTGATACAACAATCAAATCTGACCACGGAGTAATCATGCCTTGACCATAAAGTACACATGCTATTTTTGTAAAATAAATAAATAATTTGAAGCCTGCATGTGCCTGTATGCTAATATTCGGGATTGGCTAATCGAGTACAATAGTTCATTACATGAACGTGTCTCATTCATTTCATTCAATAAGACGACTAGCCAGTCTCTTAGTTCCAACTAGGAACGCATGATCAATTTTAGTCAAGATAACCATTATCATCAATGGTGACAAGGCATGAAAGTCAAATAGTATTCAGTGGAGTCGAGTCTACGACTCTCAGGGTTTAATTCCAGTCAATCGGGGTATCTATAGCTCAATTCACGACACATGGTACATCCCACGTAAAAATCTATATTTAACAGAAATATCAACATATCATGATTATATCAAGTTTATGCAAAAAGGCGTAAGGATATAAAATGGACGTTAAACATCTAATAAGATATCAATATACAGGGCTATAGAAGATCCAGGGTAAGCAGGCTACTCTCATGTCAGCCTACGCTCATGCCAGCGTACGCTCAGGTCAAGCTACGCTCAAGCCAGCGTACGCTCAGGTTAAGCTAGCGTATGGACTCCATACGACTCCTGACCATCCAAGTCAGCGTATGCAAGTCATACGCTCCCAAAAGGTAGCGTATGAACTCCATACGACTCCTGACCATCCACGTGAGCGTATGTAAGTCATACGCTCCCAAAAGGCAGCGTATGAACTCCATACGACTCCTGACCATCCATGTGAGCGTATGCAAGTCATACGCTCCCAAAAGGCAGCGTATGAACTCCATACGACTCCTGACCATCCATGTGAGCGTATGCAAGTCATACGCTCCCAAAAGACAGCGTATGAACTCCATACGACTTCTCACTATCCACGTGAGCGTATGCAAGTCATACGCTCCCAAAAGGTAGCGTATGAACTCCATACGACTCCTGACCATCCATGTGAGCGTATGCGAGTCATACGCTCCCAAAAGGCAGCGTATGCAAGACACACGCTACCTAAAAAGGCAGCGTATGGACTCCATACTGCGCTGCGCTAAAGAGCGCGCACAGCTCAGTGACGCAAGCTAAAAAGCTAGCATACACTGCTCACTGTCTTCTCCAAACAGCAAGAACTCTATGGTTGCACCCCAAAGCTTCAAAAGTCCATAACTTGGTCAAAACAAGTCCAAATCCAACTTTCCAAAGGTCAAAATTGGGTAGAATAACTTCTCTACAGCATGGAACCATCAGAACTTGAAAACAAAGAAGTTTGATAGATCAAAACCCCCAAAATCCGAAAATAACTCATATCTAGATCTACAAAGATTAAGACTTCGAAATGAAAAATGCCAAGTTCTAAACTCTCTTAGGATCTTGCGAGGAAGATAAATGAACTACAAAACATGGGTCTCATGGGGAGCAAGTTGTACTTGCCTACGGTTTGGTAGGTGGAGAGAGTAATGAAGAAGAAGAAGAGGAGTAATGGTGAGAATGTGAGTTTATGAGGAGAGAGAAAGAGAGGGTGGCTTTAAATAGAAAAGGGGGTGGTAGGTGGGAGTTGGGCCGGGTCCAATGGGTCCAATGGGTCCAATGGGTCGGGTTGTAGGGGATCCAACCAAAGCCAACCCGAACCCAAATAAGCAAGACTAAGGCAGGAAATAAAAGCAGGAAATAAAATTGCAGAAATATAATTACAGGAAATAAATTAACATAAAAATTTAAAGAGCAGATTAACTGATTAACATGAAATTAAAGGAATTTAAATACAGGATAATACATGATAAATATTAAATAAATACATGATAAATACTAAATACATATACATGAGTTGTACATGTATAAAAATACGCATTTTAGGAACGGAGAGTGACAGAACTGGAATACAAGAACAACTATACGTAACTGAACTGCTGGATGAACAAGCGAACATGAGATCAATAGAATACCAAACCCTCGCCCCGAGTGGACTCGCAGGTTTGAACTAATCACTAACTCTCGTCCCGAGTGTGGACTCTCTGGTTAGTACTAACCCCTCGTTCCGAGTGTGGACTCTCTGGTTAGTTCACGGCAAGGCACCCTCGTCCCGAGTGTGGACTCTCTGGTGCAAGTCAAGTCAAGTCAACACCCTCGTCCCGAGTGTGGACTCTCTGGTACAAATAATTAACTCAACACCCTCATCCCGAGTGGGGACTCTCTGGTATAAATAATCGAGTCAACATCTTCGTCCCGAGTGTGGACCCTCTGGTGCAAATAATCGACATCCTCGTCCCGAGTGTGGACTCACGGATGTAAACAGATCAAGGCAAACACCCTCGTCCCGAGTGGACTCTCTGGTGCCAAGGAAAAATAACAAGGATTTAGCAGTTCAATTACACGTACTCGTTCTATGACACGACTCAAGCAAGGTACTGGTGAGACAAGGTACGACTCAGTTAAGACACAGTCAAGTCCAGTATAACTACACTGTCAAGTCAAGTAAGACCATAAACTGGTGAACATGGTATGTGGAAACTAGATAAATCAAGTCAACTAGAAAGCTAATATATCATATAAAATCTATAACAAATAGAGTATCTATGATAATACAATAATAACAAGAAAACTATAAACATGAAATTAAACTGTAGAGGGAGGCAAGATATCTTACCTGTGGTCCTTGCACAAACCATAGTCACAAGTCGAGGATGAGTGGATACCGATCTAGGAGCTGTCAACCTATAACACATATCGCACCATGAACCGTGCACGAAAACTATAAATCAATTCTAATATTCTAGTTCTAAATTCATGGAATAGTGGCTAGTTGGGTTACTAATCTAATAATAATTAATTCTGGAATAATTTACTTAAAAACCTAATTTAACCTAAAAATAATCTGAATATAATCTAAACATGCAAGTTTGGCCATCAAAAGTCGTGTTTCCCAATTTTGGAAACCATGGCACGCAAATCGAGATGTATCGTTGACTATCTAGTCAAATGCTATGAACTCTAGATTTTGAAAGTACATCTTGGTAGATTTCAATGCCATGAGTGTGCTAGAATCAACCGTGCCGCAAAATCACGCTTTGGTCAAAAGATATTACCGTTATGGCTAATCGTGACCAAAACGGTGATCAACCGATCAATTCTGAGTTCAACAGAATAATTAAAATACTAGATGAACAAAATAATTTCTGGGAAAAATATATGTCGTAGAACTCTGTTAGCTTTCCGAAACTTCAAACGGTTCGTGATTTCGATTTCTGATTCTCCCGGAATCTCGAAAACACAGAAACGTGTCAAGTTTCGGACAACTGACACTCTACGAATTTTCCAGAAATTTAGGAATAATATCTACGAAAATAATTACATAGTCAGAAATTTTACCTCGATACGAATCCAAAAAAAATGGCGCACAAAAATTACGTCGGAGTTGGCGGAAATCGCTTCGGGAAGTCGGAAATCCTAAATGAGTTCTCCCACAAAAGGTGGCTGGAATTTAATTAGGGTGAGCGAATATAATAATATATAGGAGAGAGAGATGCAGTCACTGTAGCAGTTGGCGCCGATAGATGCCCCCCCCCCCGGATGGATTTTTGGATAATTATTTATTTAATTCAGAAAATTATTTTAAGTCCAAATAAATCAAAATAAATTGCAGAAAAATCCAAAAAAATTCTAGAAAATTCTAGAAAATATAAAATAACATAATAAAGCCGAGAAAAATATTTGGGATCAATATTTGCTCATAGGCTTGTATAGTAAATTCTAGAAGTCTTAAAAATAGATTTTTCCTATATTTAATTATCTAAAATTCCAAAAAAATTCTAGAAAAATACAGAAAACATATTTAACCTAATAGAGCCTAAAGAAAAATAATGGGTCTCAAAATAGTCACAAATGGCCTCAAAATAAATTATGAAAGTCATTCGTAAATATAAATCTTCATAGAATAAATATTAAAAAAATATAAAAATGTCTAAAAATTATAGTAAAATATAATATAGCCATAGAATGATTATATACCCTATCTAGAGATCATGTGACCACAAGCTGGTCATAAATCACTTGTGGGCTTAGTCACAACTCCTATGATCATAGAAAAATTAAATGTAAACCAATCAAATAAAATAAAATAAATATTTCAAAAAATTTCGGGAAGGGGAGCTACATAAGCAAATGGATCATCGACAGCGGTTGCTCACGGCACATGATCGGTGATGCATCAATATTTACAATACTGTCGAAGAAGAATAAAGAAGGATATGTCTCCTCCGGTAATAATTTAAGAGGGTACATATTTGGTATCGGTGACATTGGTAAGGCTCCCTATGCTGTGATTAAAGATGTCTGTCTAGTTACCGAGTTAAGAAATAATCTGCTCAGCATAAGACATTTAGCTGATCACGGTTATGGCATTAACTTCGTCAAAGACAATGTACTATAGTTGATAGCTCAACTGGTAGTACTATCTTTGAAGGTATCAGGGAAGACAACAGATATGTTTTCTATCTGTTAGAAGATGCTAACAAAGCAGGTAGATGCTTGATGTCCAAGAGCATTGAGAGTCAAATATGGCATATGAGACTCGGTCATACAAACATGGACACAATTTCAAAACTATCCACAAAGAAGTTGGTACAGGCTTATCGAACATATCTTTCAAGAATAATACGGTATGTAGCGAATGTGAAAAGAACAAAGCTACCCGATCCGTCATTAAATCCAAGAACGCTATAAGTACCACTAGACCTCTACAATTGTTGCATATGGACTTATTTGGACCTAGTAGAATTGCTAGTCTAGGTGGTAAGTTATATGCATTTGTCATTGTAGATAATTTCTCTAGATATTGTAAGCTCTCTGGAATTTAATTAGATTTAATTAGGAATTTAAAATGATTAATTATGATTTTCTATGTTATTAATAATTTTCTACTTTTATTTTTGATTATTATCGATACGTTATCGTGACTTTTAAATTAGGAGCACAAGGCTAGTCATTTTATCCAGACCAACTTGTCATGCACGATCTACTCGAGACGCTCTACACCCATGACCTTCGTGTCCCACTCAGACACACTCTCTTGTGCTTTATTTTTATCGCACAACTTTTCGGACAATTGACCCAATCCCGATTTACCCCACCGAGTCATATTTAATTCCAACTTTTATTGGAGACACCAATTTGACCCAAACTGGTCGACCCAAGTTATGGACACGGACCATTTTGAGACTACTACACACGTGCCACTTGTGTCCCATATAATTTAGTCCCCATGTGCTATTTATTTAACCATGATTATAAATGGCTAATTTAAGTCATTTAATTTCTGGACCTAATTAAACCAAATTGTGACCCAACCCAACCCAATTGGACAAACCACAACACCAACACAAGCACCCACCATCCTACAAAACACACAACACCAACCTAAATACCCACCATCCTACAAAACCTACAACACAAACACCCTACAAAATACCACACACAAAATCCCCTCTTCCCACTTCCTAAGAACACTCTCTCTCTCACCTCTCCCTCTCACACTCTCTCCTTTCTCTCCCATGTGGTCGGTCACACATACTCCCCTCCTCTTTTTCAAACTCTTCCCTCTCTCTCAAGTACACATTTCCTTTTTAAGAAAAACCAACTCACTCACTCTCTCTCTTTTCCTTAAAACCCACAATCACCATCACTCACACTCTCTCTCCCCTCACTCCCCCTCACCCGACAGGACCACCACACCCTCCTCTCCATTCGGTCTCCTTCCTCTCTTCTTCTTCCTCTTTATCATCATCTCTCACTCTCACACTCCCTTCTTAAAACCGAGCCCCTCCTTCTTCTCCTTCTCCTTCACCATCTCCTTAACTTCACCACCACAACCTCCTCTCCACATCCCATAGCCACCACCGATAGCCCCCTCCCACCTTGGCCGACAGTAGCCACCATCTTTACCATCTTCATCATCTTCCTCTTCTCTCCATCATCTTCACCATCACCAACATCTCCACCACCACCTTCAACACAACCATCATCTCCACCACCTCAAGCCACCTCCTCCTCCTCCTCCTCTTCCACAACCTCACACAGCCTTGGCCGACCACCACTAGCCACCTTGGCCGGCGGTAGCCTCCCCTAGGCCGGAGCACCACCACCCCTTCACCATCAACATCACTCCTAGGTAAACTCCTCCCTCCCCCTCCTTCCATGAATATTTTCTTTGTGTGTATATATATACATATATATATCTAATCCTATATATATATTATATATATATATATATATATATATTATATATATATATGATGTGAATGTATTATTTGTGGTGATTTTGATAATTAAATGTTGCATGAAGAACATGTCAAATTTGGGAGGATTATGTGGTAAATATTTCTTGTGAATACAAGATTGTGTTATATATAAATGGGTCATGTATTTATATAAAAAGCTATATATGGTTCCTGAAATAAATGATTTATATGTAATATATGAATGTGTAAATATATCCCTATGATGCTTGAACACAAATGAGGTGATTAACATTGGGTGATAGAGTGCTCTTTTACATGTCTAGGAATAATGTGATATGTAGAAGGCTGCAAATATGTGTGCTTGTGAATTGTTTCATATATACATCCATGTATTATGGTTACAAATGTATGCCAAATAGCTCATATGTATAGATTCATATATATATATATATATAAGTATAAAGAGTTTCACCTATGTACTAATGGTATACACCTTGTTTCATCATATATATACATATACGTATAAATACTCTTCCATATAAGAATATATATATACCCCTTCAAATATATAGGTATATATTTTATATAAATAAAAATAAATTTTGTCTCTAAGTACATATATTGTATATGCTCTATGTACACTCCTGTATACACGTATCATTTCAAATATAGGACTTACGTACATGAATTTCTATACTTGTATATACACATGCTCTAGGGATACTTGTGTATATATAAAATAGGATTTGTGTTTGGATAATTTCTATGCTTGTATACATATACTTCTCATGAGCAACTTGTGGTTATGCCTATTCTTGTCGGTGTATGTCCCTAACATGTAGAAAAATTGTATGTGCACTTTCTTAGAAATATAACTTAGTATTTGAATGTGGTATCCCGTACGAATAACTTACTTTCTACTTTGTGTGTGTGGATAGATGTATGGTCTTGGATGTTCATTGTGAGTCTTGTGATTGTAGGTCCTTGGGACGGCGTGATTGAGGCAGGCGGGACCGGAGCACTATTTGCACATTGCGGGACTGAAGGCAAGTATACATTGCCTTGTATTTACTGCCTTTACATTTACATCATTATACTCTGGTTAGCGTAGATCTAATTAGTAGAGTCCGGGATTACCCCGGGCATAGTCGATGTTGGCGTCGACACTAGGACTACCTACTTGGCCTAGTTCTAGACGACATACCCTTAGATTGCAGATTTGTTGTTACGACTCCCTTGACCATGACACGTGTTACGATACGGCACTGAGTGAGATCAGATTATGGCACGCGCTGTCGCTCTTGACTGGCCATCAGTGCGAGTGGCTCGTGTGACGGCACATATAGGGTAGCGATAGTCATAGATAGATGACTCTTCATAGAGAGTAGATGTGGGGTCGTTGATGCGACTCATACATCACGGGGCGGGAAAGACAACCAGTAGGCGTATGGGACAAACAGTTACATTATTTTATGTTAGCCTCATCGGGGACCCGGCTATGGGCGTGAGCCCTTACTAGTAGGTACATCTCCGGCAACGGCCACTAGCTGCGTGCTAGGTTCGGTTGGGAGGACGCTAGTATTGAGATAATCGGCTCATGATCCGACGCTCGGCCCATGTTCTGACGCAAATCCTTCGGCTCGTTATCCGACGTCGGCCTGTGCTTCGACGATATTGTTTTTCACCTACCCATACGTTCCAAAGTTTCTTTGTATGCATTCACTTAGACTGGTTAGCGTTTCCCCCTTATGTTAGATCAGTATTTACTTTATGGCATGTCCTTATTTGTATCTTGCTATGTCCCCTGAGGACCTGGTTCTTTTCCAGATCCCGACGAGCACACATACTCGACGATATACGATGTCGGAGCTGAGGCGGAAGACTTTGGCGAGGACTACGAGGTCTACCCCGAGGAGTTCCCTTGACCTCGGTATGCTGCTACTTGGGCTAAGAGTTTTATATCTAGTTAGCTGATACTCTTAGCTAGTTATCTTCCATTCATGTACTTTTATTTTGATGTACTGTGGGATTGTCTCCACCAAACCTGTATTTTCTTTCAGTTGTATTTGGATATTCAGACTACTCTGTGTTACATTCAGCACTTTCTTTCTATGTCATTTGTGGATGAGATTTAGATATTGCCTGTGTTTGGTTAGTTACTTTTACAGCGTAGTACGCCTAAGTAAGTCCATTAAATTGGGTAGCTCACTCTAGGTCGTATCAGCTGGCCAGGTTAGGCCCTAATCCCATATATTTGGGAGTGGGGCGTGACATGGTTTTAGTGGTGGCCCATGCAGGCCTCAGTTCATCGCTTAGGGTAAAATCGACGCGAGCCTGCATTTAGAACTATGAAATGTAGGATCTCATCCATATCTTGATTATCGCCTTGACTTCCGCTTCTTAAATCTAAGATTGAAATTTAGTATCCTGCTTGTTTCTTGTACCTATCTTATGGAAGTTTTGTCTCTTTCAGAGAGATGCATTTGTACGGTGGACGCACGATTATGGCATCGGCCAGGCATCCGATACCTAGCCCAGTGATGATAGGACTCCAGATCCTATGGACACCCAGACCTCCCACTACCAAAATAACCAACTTTAGCGACGGCCACATCCGTCGCTCATCCGTCGGTAACATAAATTACCGACGGAATAGCGACGGATATTTGATGAAAATGGCCGTCGGGAAATACGTCGTCGCTAAAATTTGTCCGTCGCTAAGCCGTCGGACAAATGATTAACCGACGGACTAGCGACTGATTACCGACGGTTGCCTTTCAATGGTTTAGCGACGGATTAGCGACTGTTTCCGTCGGTTTACATGCCATATAATATTAAATATCCGTCGCTAAGCCGTCGTAAATAGGTCGGTAAAAGCGTATCAGAGAGGTTCTGATACGCAAAATCAGTCGCTATTCCGTCGCCATTCCGTCGTTAACCTCGACGTTATAGCGACGGATTAGCGACGGGTAGGGCGTCGGCCTGGTTCTGGAAAGCTTCCATATTTCCAGAACCATGTCGACGGATAATGGGTCGCTAAGCCGTCGCTAGTCCGTCGTCATCCTCGACAGATTAGCGACGGATTAGCGACCCACTATCCGTCGCTAAGTCTCTGGAAACCTACCATATTTCCAGAACCATGTCGATGGATTTGCCGTCGCTAGGTAGTCGATATTCCGTCGCTAATATTCCAGTTAGCGACGGAAGTTCCGTCGCTAGTTCGTCGCTAGCTCGTCGCTACCTGCAAATTTATTTCAACCAGTTAGCGACGGATTCGCCGTCGCTAGGTAGTCGCTAGGTGGTCGCTAACTGCAAAATATTTATATCACCCAGTTAGCGACGGATATTCCGCGCTCGTCCGTCGGTAACTGCAAATATTTATATAACCCAGTTAGCGACGGATTTGCCGTCGCTAGTTAGTCGCTCATCGGTCGCTAAAAGATATATCCGTCGCTAGTTAGTCGCTAGTCCGTCGCTAAATGCAACATTAATTAAAAAAAATTACAGAAACATTCTATTTCTTTTTCGTAAATATTACACATATTCATAATATCCAATATCCAAACATCCATGTACGATCACAAATATCCAAATATCCAAATTCATAATATCCAATATCAAACAGAAATATCCAAACATCTATGTACAAATATCCAAACACAAATACACAAATTCATAATATCCAAACATTCATGTACGCTTCCAAAATATCCAGAATTCAAAATCCAAAAACAGTACAAATATCCAAAAACAGTACAAATATCATTGAGATGGATCGCGTCGTCGTCTCGGCGCCGCCTCGGCTCTGCGGATGTACTCTTCCACCATGTACGCCGGTACCTGGGACAACACATGCTCTGGAAGCGTGCGGAGCTGCTCTGGCGACATCAAGTCCATGAGCCCAATGAGCGCAGTATCCGGTACCAGGCGGACCTCGACAGAACGGTCAAATAAATAACGTCCAGGGTCGAAAGGACCGGCAACCGCACTAGACGTACCGGGAGCAGACGGATCTGGATCGGGAGCAGAAGAAGGACGCGAAAGGCGCTCCAGCACATCCGACATTAGACTCCGCATTTCCGACATATCGGAGGTGAGAGTCGCAAGCTGCGCCCTCATATCGTCCGACGGGGGCGCGGGAGGAGGCGGGGGCGGTGGATATCTCGGAGTCGCGCCCTGCAACGACGCCGCCATGGAACCTACGCCGTAGACGCGCCCTTTATTAAAGCCGCCGACAGACTCTACGAATACGTCGTCGTAGCGAGCGGCCATAGAAGAGGGCGTCTGGGTGGGCGTCGTTTCGCCGACAACCTCGGCAGGGGGCTCAATCTGACTAAGGGCCTCACGATATGCAGCCTATCCAATGAATGTGTTTATACTATAAGTTTTCCTAAGTTATAATCTAAATCCTATGTTTTCCTAAGTTATAATTTGAATCCTACGTTCACCTAATTAAGTTAACAATAATTATATTTCTAATATAAATCTCATAAACGTAATTACTTACATCAGTCGCCTGGGCCCTTGCGTCGACGAAGCTCTCGTCTGCCCGCCTCTTGTGTATGCAGGAATACATCGTAGGCGGTGACCGACTCCGGCTCTCTCCCTCCTTTAACCGCCCGTTGTGCCTGCATACGAAATATACGTCGAATTTAATTAACTACGTATATTAATAGTACTGAATTTAATAGTGAAATAAATTTGCGGTATCTCACCAAATCTGCACGCGTCGCTGCGTGGGGCTTTGAACCTCCCGTATGCAGACCAGCGGCCTGTCTGCTCGCTTTCGCTTTCTCTGGTTTCTCCCTGTACTGAGCAGTATTCATCTTATCCAATCTGCTCGTAGTACTCCTCCGGAGCCACTTCTTCCTCGAATGCGCCGTACGAACGTCGTACACCGCATCCCGTATCTTCTTCCCGGCGGCGGCTTTGTAGGCCTTGCGAATCAAACTCCTCGCGATGGGGGGGCCACCAGAACGTCGTCTGACATACAAATTAAATTATCACGTAATTAAAAAATTAGTGGATTAAAGAATAATTAATAATTAACCAAAAGATATATATATACCTTCATCTCCTCGAGCCAGACGTACTGCATGTTCTGAGGCACCTCAGAAAAATTGAGGTAGGGGCCATGGTAGTTTTCCCGAATAATTTGCCCGAGTATCCGGGCAGCATCATACGGGAAAAACCTACAAAGAAGCAAAGACTGGATTATTAACTTGAATAAATAAAACAAATTTAATAAATTAACTTAAATTTACTTACGTATCACCCGCGGGCCATAGCTCTCGTCGGTTCTCGCCTATCGGCCTCTCTGGAGGCGTCGGAGGATCCACGGGTCCGCGGATGTACTCACCGGTAGCAGGATGAAGCTGAATCCGGGGGTACTCCGGAGCCCACCCTGCAGTAACTGATGGTGTACCCGCTGGTGCATCCGGGGGCGGAACGGATCCGCTAGCGGATGGAGTCTCAGGCCTCGATGAAGATGAAGGTAGCGCAGAGATAGATCGACGGCGGGAAGAGTCTGTGGCCGGGCTCTCCAGGTCGGGATCGGAGGACTCTATATCCGGGGAATGTGGAAGGCGACCACGACCGCTACCACCACGACCGCTACCACCACGTCCACGGCCAGTGCCGCTACCACCACGCCCACCACGGCCAGTACCGCCACCACCAGCACCACCACGGCCACGGCCACTGCCGCTACCAGCAGCACGAGTGGTAGTGACCATGACCTGTAAATAGAACACATAAATATAATTAACAATATAGAAGTATAAATGAATATAAAACTGAACTAAAATATATATACCAGCAGCAGGGCGGCGAGTGCCGTCAAGACAATGAGAACTAAGAGTGCCATCTGTAAAAAGAAAATCATACAATAAGTAGATGATCGAACGACAAAAACATAAACTGAAATAAGAATGTGTCCGTCTAAACTGAATTCACTAAGTTAGTTGTAAGTGCTTCTAATATATACCGATATTTAATCTAATCATCGTTATCGTCCTCGTCCTCATCGTCATCGTCATCGTTCTCATCCTCATTCTCATCGTCGACTTCATCTATATCATCATCCTCATCGTCGACTTCATCTGTATCATCATCCTCATCTCATCCTCCCTTCTTCTTCTTCTTCTTCTTTTCTTCTTCTTCTTCTTCTACTTCTTCTTCAGGCTCAATACTTGGGACAAGACGCCTCTTTCTCCCCTGGTTGACAGCTAAGTCTTGTATATCAACCTCTTCCTCCCCTCTATTTTCTTCAGCATGAGGTATATCGACATCTTCTACGTCCATAGTATCCGACTGTTATCCCATGTATTGGGGCTTCTCGATCTGGTCCCTTGGTATGCTGGGTCTCCAACGTTGAATGTATTTCTAGATTTAATCTTGCATACTGCCCACCAGTCAAATCGATCTCTACGACGCCTTGGGTAGCTTGTATAGTAGACTTGAACAGCCTGACTTGCTATCGCAAACGTGTCGGACCCTCTATACCTCCTGCGATGATTTATATCGACGAATCCAAATTATTTATCGATTCTCCAACCGATATTTGGTCTCGTATCGAACCACTCACATTTGAACATCACAATATACATATCATATGGGGCACTATATTTTAAATCTACAATCTCCCGAAGCACTCCATAATAGTCAAAGTCCGGCTCGTCGTCATAGATGGTGCCTCTTATGCAAACACCAGAATTCTTGGTATCGAAGCCGTCATTGAAAAATTCGGCATTTACAGCATGCTGAGTTGACTTAAACTTGAAGCCACTAACGACATAGCCTGACAAAGTCTTTGCATGCTTCTTCGGTCCCAATGCCAAATAACGAATGCTCTCATTTATGAGTGTTGTTTCAGGTAATAAAAACCTGTAAACATGTATTGATAATTTAAATATTTTAGCTGCATATATTTAATGGTAGCCGCATAACATATTATCTCAGTTACTTACGTATTTACGAAACCAGGATGGAAAGGTACAATCAACCTCTCTTTGAAGTCCCTCATCTGTAATATATGGTGTCCTCATTTTGACTTCACCTCTAAATACACTGTTAGAGAGAATAAAAATAAGTGTAGTCACTTAATTCACCAAATTAGAGATTATAACAAGGCGTAGTCACTTACTTCTCCAAATCTCTCACTTCTTGTATGTCACAATTTAACAAGACATATCGGTGAGGTATCATACTCATCGTCGGTCAACCACCGTTTCTTACTAGCCCCAATAGGCTTGCCCTTAAATTGAATATACCTCCATCCTCAACGTCTTCTTCATTCCTTTGAGGTCTATTTCGATTTGTCTCGACATGAGTATCGAAATAAATGGAGCAGAAATTTGACACCTCCTCGATAAGATATGATTCGCATATCGAAGCCTCTATATGAGCCTTGTTGCCAACTTTCTCTTTAGATGGTGTAGGTACCTAAAGAGACAAATTATCTTAAGAATTAACAATGAATTATAAAATCTACTTAAATTTCACTTAAATTATATCGATTTTTATTTACCTTTCAAAGGGGTACATCCATCGATAATGAACAGATGCACCGACACGGGCTTCGTATGCTAGATGAATCGGTAGATGCTCCATGCTGTCGAAAAAGCCCGGTGGAAATATTTTCTCTAACTTGCAGATTGTTAAGACAATCTTCTCCTCAAGTTGTACCATATGTTGCACCGTCAGCTTAGTTGAACAGATATCCTGAAGAATGTAGACAGCTCGGCCAACGGAACCCATACAGCAGAAGGCAACAACTCTCTCAAAGCAATGGGCAGTAATCTTTCCATAAACACGTGGCAGTCGTGACTCTTCATTCCCGTTAGCTTGCGTTCATTGAGATCAACGCATCTAGACAAATTCGAAACATAGCCGTCGGGAAATCTTAAATTAGATATCCACTTGCAGATTATTAATCTATCTTCCTTGCTCAATGTGTATGGCGCTATAGGCTTACTTAATTGTCCACCAGCACCCTTTGTATCAAGTTCAGATGAGGACGCTTGCATATCTCGGCTATGTCTTGTCTTGCTTTTGGATTGTCCTTCGTCTTTCCTTTAATATCCATGACGGTATTGAAGACATTATCGAACACGTTCTTTTTGATATGCATGACATCAAGATTATGCCTTATAAGATATATTTCCAATAAGGCAAGTCCCAGAAGATACCGTTTGGTCCAGTTATGGCTTTGTCCGAACCCTCGACACGATGGTTCGATGGATCTTCCATTGCGGTGGGCAATTCCTTTACAGCTTCCCAAATATCGTATCCCGAAAATCTGGCAGGAGGTTGAGAAAATTCTTGTTTTCCATATCTGAACGCGTCCTTATTCTTTCTCCAAGGATGGGTCGCGGGCAGAAATTGACGGTGACAGTCAAAGAAAGAAGTTTTTCCTCCATGCCTAAGGCGGAACGCCTTACTATTTTCCATGCATATCGGACAAGACATGTTGCCGTGCGTACTCCATCCCGACAGCATACCGTATGCTGGAAAATCATTGATTGTCCACATGAGTGAAGCTCTCATCTGAAAGTTCTGTTTCCTGGAAATATCATAGGTCGTGACGCCGATCTTCCACAGCTGTTTCAGCTCATCCATCAACGGCTGTAAATATATATCGATGTTCTTCGTCGGATTTTTAGGACCGGGTATGATAGCTGTCAGAAACATATAAGGAGTCTTCATACACATCCATGGTGGCAGATTGTAAGGGGTAAGAATGACCGGCCAGCATGAGTACTGAGATCCCGACTGTCCGAAAGGGGCGAAGCCATCAGCACATAGCGCCAGACGTACATTTCTAGGCTCTGCAGCAAAATCTGGATGACACAAATCAAAATGTTTCCACGCCTCGCCATCCGAAAGATGTGACAATTCTCCTTCGTCCTTTATGCGTTCTTCACTGTGCCACGTCATGTGTTCTGCTGTATTTAGAGACATATACATCCTCTGCAAGCGCTTCGTGATCGACAAGTAATGCATATACTTGTAAGGACGTCGTTTTCTAGTCGACTTTCTTTTTCCCTGTACTGGCTTGTAACGATCCGTATTACAGAAGCTGCAACTTTCTGATACGCAATTCTCTTGTAGTACAACATGCATCCGTTGTGACAACAATCTATCTTCTCGTACCCAGTCCCAATTGTCGGACCATCATCTTTGACTTGTAGAAGTTTTTTGGTAGCTCTTTTGATTCCTTCGGTAACACCTCCTTGATTACTTCTGTGATCCGATTATAGCAAGCTGTGGCAAGTTAAAATCAGACTTTATGTTCAACAACCGCATCGTCACTGACAGTGCGGAATGAGTCTCACAATCAGGATATAGAGAAGTATCTGCGTCCTGAAACATGTCATAGAACTCCTTTGCCTCGGGATTAGGATCCTCCGGATCAAAATTAGGCCCTGCCGTATCATACACCATATCTCGTGCACGGTTCTGCAGATCTCCATAATCAACAGAGCATCCGTGGTCTTCGATGACATCCGTTGCAGCATTATCATCAAAAGCATAAGTAGCAGCTTCCGCAGCCTGTCTTTCCGAATATAGTTCACCTTGCGATGACCACAGGCCGTAATTACGTACGAAACCCTTACGGGTCAAATGATCTCTCACAGTCACCACTTCTTCGTAACGTCTATTGTGACATTTAACACATGGACACTTAATTTTGTTACCGTCCATGTACTGAGCTTTGCTCATTGCATAATTAAGAAATACTTCCACGCCTGCCTGAAAATCGTCACTCATACCAATTCTACTCTCATGTTGCCGTTTGTACATCCATGTACGATCAACAAAATAACGACTCATCCTCAATTTGGATGTGAAAATCTGTATCGTAAGACAAACTAAACATAAGAATAGCCCGATACCGACTCATAAATTTGGATTAGGGTTAGGATGTTAGATAAGTGAACTAGGTGATGTAGAGTACAATATAGGGAACTGTGAATGGACTGAAAGTTGCACATGAGAAGGTTCAATGAAGGGCCCATAAATGGGTTCACATGATAAGTTAGTAAGAATCCACATCACTATACATACTCCCCCGTCTCAGGAGTGTGTCTGGCTCCTATTTAGAACAGCACAGGTCACAACATGTCCAGAATAGCAAACAGAGCTCTACAATGTATATCGGTATCGGACTATTCCTACGAGTATTGGTATCGGCGATATCAATACTCGTGTGAATAGGAGATTGCAATATAAGTCTAAGCTATCTAGCTAAAATGTATACTTGCATTTACATTGTATCATAACTTGTATCTAGTTACCTTGCTAATCATGTATATATCTTAACATATATGTGAAGACACTATACTAACATGTATTTAAATCAAGGTTCAAAGTATCGGTATCGGAATCGGTATCGGACTATATATTCCTACGAGTATTGGCATCGGCGATATCAATACTCGTGTGAATAGGAGATTGCCATATAAGTCTAAGCTATCTAGCTAACATGTATACTTGCATTTACATTGTATCATAACTTGTATCTAGTTACCTTGCTAATCATGTATATACTCTTAACATATATGTGAAGACACTATACTAACATGTATTTAAATCAAGGTTCAAAGTATCGGTATCGGAATCGGTATCGGACTATATATTCCTACGAGTATTGGCATCGGCGATATCAATACTCGTGTGAATAGGAGATTGCAATATAGTCTAAGCTATCTAGCTAACATGTATACTTGCATTTACATTGTATCATAACTTGTATCTAGTTACCTTGCTAATCATGTATATACTCTTAACATATATGTGAAGATACTATACTAACATGTATTTAAATCAAGGTTCAAAGTATCGGTATCGGAATCGGTATCGGACTATATATTCCTACGAGTATTGGCATCGGCGATATCAATACTCGTGTGAATAGGAGATTGCAATATAAGTCTAAGCTATCTAGCTAACGTATACTTGCATTTACATTGTATCATAACTTGTATCTAGTTACCTTGCAATATAAGTCTAAGCAATCTAGTATTGGTATCGGCGATATCGGTAGTATCGGCGGTATCGGATCGAAGTATAGGATTTTTTTGGTATTGGAAAACAAATAATTATTAATAAATTATTTACATTTAAAAACATATAATTTATACATTTAGGCATAATTTTAAGTGTTTTAAGTATTATTTCTGAGTAGTTTTGAAATTAAATGAAATTAAATTAAATGAAATAGTATTATTTCTTAGGATCGGGACATGCTAAACCGTATCCGTATCGGGGAATGCAACCCATTCCCCACCCCCCGACCCCCCTGTCCCCATTCAATACCCCCCCCCCCGACCCCTGCCCTCTCCATTACCCACCCCCCGACCCCCTGCCCCCATTCCCCACCCCCCCGACCCCCTGCCCTCTCCACCCCCCACCCCCGCCCCCCGACCCCCCTGCCCCCATTCCCGACCCCCCCCGACCCCCTGCCCCCATTCAACCCCCCCCGACCCCCCTGCCCTCTCCACCCCCACCCCCGACCCCCCTGCCCGCATTCCCCACCCCCGACCCCCCGACCCTCATTCCCCACCCCCCTCCACCCCCTGCCCCCATTCCCCACACCCCGACCCTCTGACCCCATTCACCACCCCCCGCCCTCTCCACCCCCCGCGAAGCCGACCCCCTCCCCCCCACTCCCCCCCCGGCCCCAAAACCCAAAATTAGAGAGAGAGAGAG
>JANAVB010009635.1:0-40023 GCA_029216955.1 Iris pallida
TTCATCATCCTGTCTTGCAGGCTGGCTGGCTATACTGGGAGTTCTGGACCTCCTGGAAGCATAGCTCGGAAGCTGCTCCTAAGTGCTGAGCTTGATCCTCTCGTTACGGGGGTACTCGTTGAGCCCCTTCCGGCTGATTGGCATGACCAGGAGCAATGCCGCTGGAGAAGACGATACAAGAAACAATAAAGAAGGACCAGGACGGATCAAAGATACAAGCATGTGATCAATTCAAGATTTCAGGAATTCAAGGATACGAGCAGAAATCAAGGGCTAGTGCTGATTGAGACATCTATTCGGTAAACCCTCACATATCTTGATTCACAAGACCTGCATGGCCACAGTTAAACCGTGTCACGCCCCTAAACCAGAATACTGGAGGGCGGGGGCGGACCAGCCAGCTACGTATATTGAAGTACAACCCACCTCGCTATATGGTCATGGCTGTCTAGATACATGAGGGTTTAACTACAAGCCATCAGTCTCTTATGGTCATAAACAAGCCTATTGTCTCAATCTCAAGCAAGTAATAGCAGTTACAAGACGTCAGAGCACTAAATATACAATAGTAAGGCGTCCCATATTTACACATTTGGATGATCATGAAGCTAGTCATACAAAATGTGAAGACTAGCAAGAGTTTTAGTCATACATGATCAACCCTAGGATTTGTTAATCATGCTACAGCCGTAGGCAGACAGTATGTAAAGTGCAATCGAGCTAACACGTGCTCGTCGGCTAAACGCCTCAAAAGAATACTTTTACAATAGAGTGGAAGAGCAAAAATAAAATCCACTCGTTGCCAGGATTACGCTTGGTGGTCACCATCTGGCTGGAAGGTAAGGAGATCCTCTGGAGCTGCTCCAGTATCTGGCCATACAAAACCAGCTGGATCAGATCCCAGAAAGGACAAGTGCCACAAATGAGGCTTCACTTAAGAACTAAAACCAGCATATCAGAACATAATGTAAGAAAGATAATAATAAGACATAAAATCTAAATAGGGCAATAAATGTTAAGAGGATGAGAATTTATTCCGATTAGTTATTGATAAGGTAAACATAGGCAATCATGTTCCGAAGTAGCTAGGTACTGGAACAAGACAAGGCTTGGACTGGTTAGACTCCATCCAACATTCACGGCCAAGCAATAAGTACGGCTTGATACTTTAACTAACTAGGGTTATCACAGGCCTAGTTACTAGCAAGATGCAATGAGATGTTCCAACAGCCACAAGCCCTGCAGACCATCCAGGTTATCTAGACAAAATTAGGGGTTGAGTTCATGTGGGTACATCGTCCAAGAAACGCATGCACCTTTAAGTAGCTTGGAGGGTGCAACACATGACAGTGTCCTGGAAATGTGTCCTACTCGACGGCAGGCTACAAATCCCATGATGGGGCGCCCAGATAACGGAATTGCCTGTAGCTGGAAAATCTCTTCATGACTACTGGATTATTCTAGTTATTAGCTTTAGTCAGTTTCAGTAGGTACCCCTGACCGTGGTACTCAGGGGTCCTTGTCCTAGACATGATGCAAGACAATACTGGTTCATTTGCACAAACACAATCGTCCACGGTGTCCAGGCCATTCATTCTTGTCATGTTATGCTAGCCGTCGTAACAGCATTCAATAGTTCCCATCATGCTTACTTGTCATATCCTGCCATGTCATGTCACGTCAAATTACTTGTTATACCATGCCGTGTACCAATTCATGATTATCAAGTTCATGACAAAATGTGCAAGAATATAAAAAGGGCAAACAGGGTACGCCAAGGGCTCAAAGCCTCTACGCGAACGAGACTACACTAGGCCAAGGAGTCCCGAGCGTAAAATAGCTTTACGCGGGCAAGAACAAGGAAGACAGCTCTATGCGAGCAAGGCTGCACGCGAGTGAGATCTACGCGAGCGAGACTGTACGCGAGCGAGACTCTACGCGAGCGAAAATTCTACACGAGCGAGACTGCATGCGAGCGAGACTCTACGCGAGCGAGAATTCTACGCGAGCGAGACTGTACGCAAGCGAGACTCTACGCGAGCGAGAATTCTACGATAGCGAGACTGCATGCGAGCGAGACTCTACGCGAGCGAGAATTCTATGCGAGCGAGACTGCACGCGAGCGAGAATAGCTCCTGCGTAGAGTTCGGATGAACTCCGCGTAGAATAGATTACGCTGGCTCGTAAACACGTGTACGTAAAGGGAAATTACTACGCTGGCACGTAAGAACGTGGGCGTAAAGGGCTCGTCCTCTCCTCATGGCCGAGACATGCAGCCATGGGACTCAAGAAAACTCAAGAAACCCCATCTCGGCCAAAACTTGATGAAATCCAACCACTCAAAAGCCAAACTTGTGTAGGATCGAAATTCCTACTACATGGAACTCTAAATTTGAAAATAATAAAGTTTGATAGATCAAAACCCAAGAAATATAAAAATGCAACAACTTAGATTTACAAGAAATAAACCATGGAAACTGAAAATGCTAAGTACTAAAGTGTCTTAGAATCTCGTGAGGAAGACAATGGAACAATAAAAATGGAGTTCCTCCATGAAGCAGTTGCACTTGCCTAAGCCTCTCTCTTGGTAGGTGGAGAGAGAGTTATGAGGAAGAAGAAGGAGTTAATAAAAAATGAATGAGGAGAGAGAAGGGTTGTTGGGTTAATAAATGATGGATGGTGGTAGGTAGGGGTTTGCATACTAACCCAAACCGAGCCAAACCAAGCCGAACCCAACCGAACCCGATGCATGCCAAAGCCAAAATAGACCACACGAACCATGAAATGCTAATTAACCCATGCCAATGCAAAAATCCAAGGCTAGCTAGTCAGGACAAGTCGAAATACGGGTCCGAGATACGTATACGTATACCAAAATATGTATAACGAAATCCGAGGGTGACAGTTTTGACTTGGGTGCTTCACAAATTTGGAGAACTAAGCAACTGTTTGGCCTTTCTTAATGTAGTTGGCATTGGTTCGTTGCGTAGAGAGTTATTCTTTTGCATAAATAGATACTTTCCATGAGATCCATAAGTTCTGACTTTAGAAGTTCGTAGTTGTCACAAAGTTACTTCAGGTTTAGAAAGTCCAAGACAAGTGGTATAACACATGACCAACAGTCTTAGTTCCAAATTGTTTTTGGACAGACTCATGAATCCTTCATCACTTGACATATTCTCGATGAAGTAATTTGATAATTAACATTCTAGTTGATATTAGCTTTTAGGTATATAAGCACATTTATGTGTTTACTATTTTTTTTCAGTGGTTAGTAAACAACTCCCTTTGATACGTATTGCCATGTTCAGATCGCTACTGGGTCACCAGTTAGTTATTTGGTAGAATTTGCTAACATGGTTAAGCCAAGATATATGTTTAATTACGTTACTCAATAGATGCTACATATTGTTTGGTGAATTTAAGATGTGTGCTATATGCCTACTATTTGTGTTACAAATTATAATGGAACTGACTATTGTTTTCATTGATTCATTACTGTTGTTATTGATTTGCAGCTAATGGCGAGACATTTTTTTGCAGCCATTGGCGAGACACAAACTGATGTATACTTTTGTTATATGTTGCCAGTTTGATTGTTATTTTTGTTTCTTGAAAAATTTACTAACATATTAAATGAGAAAGTGGCAATGAAGATGATGGCTTAAGAAAGTGGAATTGATACATGGCATCTTGTACTGATGCATAAATCAGACATCTGAGCCACATCTTATTTTTCTTCTTCTTGTTTTCATTGTGTTGTCCAGGGAAGCTATGTGATGCAGTGATGCAGCCGTTTGAAATTGGAGGACCTATGCATTATGCATTCGTAAACTGTGAATTTTTTATTTGTATTTGTAAAATGGTGCATATGTCGTAATTCCATAATATATACTTTTAATTGTTGTAAAATTTTGTATTTGTAAACTGGTGAATTTATTTGGTATTTGTATTTGTAAAATAGTCCATATGTTAGGAATTATTTTTGCTGCTAATTTTTGGGTCTGCAAATTTCAAATTTGGAAAGCTTTGGACCTTCAATTATTTTTTGCTTTAATCATTGTTGTAGTTTGTTTGGGTCTGCAAAAGCTTTGGACCTGCAAAATTTAGCTGTTATATTGTAATAAATTTTTTGTTATTAGGCCCGACCCACTTGGGTACAAAAAATCGAACCGGCCCCACTTGAGTACATAAAACCAAACCGGCCCACTTGGGCACATAAATCGAACCGACCGAAAATCGAACCTTTTTAATTCGGTTCGGTTTTAGTAAGTCGGTTAAAAAACCGGTTTTCGGTTTTGTCGATTTTGTAATTTTCTGTTCGGTTCAATCGATGCTCACCCCTATGCTAAAGCGCCAGACGTATAGCGCCGCACATGCGCCGATGCTGAAGTGCAAAGTGCGCCATTTGCGCCCTTTGTCCGAGTCTCTAGCTCCTATGGATTTCCAAAGTGAGTGACAAAACAAATATTTGTTCTTTGTGATTTAAACTTGACTCTCTAGGAATATCAACCCTCATGGGCCACCATACTCCATGTGCATACTCCAACACAAGCATAGCTATATATTGAGGTATACATTTTGATGTTTTTTCCAATGTGGGACTAAAAATTCCTATAGAAAAGTAGAAAACACCAACAACCACGTCATGGAGCGGTGGGAGCGGATCAGTAGTGACCAATTTCAAATAAACTCCAACATTGTATCCATCAACGACACTTCAGTGCACAAAAATTAGCAATTTTGCCTATATTCCTCTTATGCAAAGATATAAGGTCCTTACGTTACATGAGGACTGATTTGCTCGTCGAAGGGGTCAGGGGGTGAGAACTCTCCACTTGCTCCTGTGACCTTGTTGAAAAGATCCAAAGAAAGAAGAAGGAGCTTCACATTTGGGACGCAATAGTGGTTTGGATGAATCAAATTGGTAAATTAGGTCCTAAGAAAAGGGAAACTTTCCTGAGGAGTGAGCTGAGTCATAAGCTACTTTTGGACTACAGGATTCAATTGCCGATTTTACAGAGGGAAGTAGATGATTGTCACAGAATCTAATATAAAAGATGCCAATTTTAGAGAGCGTGTGAGATGAGATTGAAGATGTATCTATGAATAGAAAGAGGGAAATGTTCAACGGACCGAGAGAGGACCGCGGTTTAAACCACAGTGCCATGTGTTCTCTTCTTATTGATCAGCTCCCTACCGCTGACGCCATCATTCCCCTGCTAACTTCAGCCGCTCGAGTCCTATCAATGAGAGAGGGACATATGGCACCACGATGTAAACTTGGGTCCCTCCTCGGTCTGTTACGCAGTATTGATAGAAAGAAGTAGCCATAATAATATCATAGAGACTTCACGTGAAATGGAACCAAAACTATAGAACTAGAGCCACATGGGCTCGTTGATTAGAGATATTTGCACTACTGTATCGTACTAAGTGTACTAGAAGTTCACGAACGATGATTTGATGTAGTCATGACTTGTCGATAGTACTCATCTCTCACATTTTTGAGTATTCATCGGGGCACTATAAAAATTATCCAATACTAGTTGTTCAGGACAATACATTAGTTACTAGAAACTGTCCACCCCTCCAATTTCCTCTAAATCCAAACCTTCTAACTTTCACACACTACTCCAAATCAGGACTTTCGGGGGAGCCTCTTATTTCCGGACATAAAAGTTCTTCAAAATTCCAGTCAATTTTTTTGTTGTCAAAATTCTATAAAAAAAATCGAAACCTCCATATCTACGTGATTCCTATACTAACCTTCCCACCCCCACTAACTAGAGGTGAGCATTCGGTTAATTCGATTTTCACTTTCTTCGCTTTATTCGATTTTTGATTTATTTACATTTTTTTTGTTTATATATATATATATATATATATATATATATATATATATATATATATATATATATATATATATATATATATATATATACTAATTTTTTTTATTCGATTTTGGATCAAAATTGAACCAAATTTTTTAAAACCGAACCAAATATTTTATTCGGTTCGGTTCGGTTCGGTTCGATTCGATTCGTTTTTCGTTCCATGCTCATCTCTACCACTAACCCAACAAAAATATTTTAAAAAATAAATAAATAAATTTAAACGTCATTGATGGACGTTTTTTGTACTAAATAATATCCATACGAGGTTTCTTTGTCACCACCATTTTTATTAATTTAAAAGAAACCTTCCTAGTAAGAACATACTGTTTTTGACACAAGAAACGACTTTACCAATGACGTTTTTTTTTTTTTTTTTTTTTTCAATTTCTTTAACTGGCTGTAATTTTTGTTTATTTATTTTTAATAAGTTAGGTATATTGGTTTAAATATGAGGTTTTAAAGATAAAAATAATGATATAATAAAACGATAACAGCGAACAAAGATAAATATAAAATAAAATAAAAATCTTAGGCCCTTGCTAAGGGTGTTTTTTATTTTTACCTTTTTGGACATTTTTTTAAGCCAAAAAAACGTCATTCACAACCACGTTTTTATTCTATCCATTTAAAAAATTATAGGTTTTGAGGGTTTAACACAAGTTAGAAAGGGTTCAACTACAACGCCCTTAATATGAAAGTTTGGTTTCCTTCTATAAAAATTTATAGAACTTTATTTTTTTTTTAAATTTACTATTAAGTTAATGTTCTTTGTGTAAATTTTCGAAGAAACAATTGACAAACCAACATGAATACATAGGCCTTGTTTGGTTCGCGGACTGGAAGAGAAATGAAAGAAAAATCAATTCCTTGTCATTTCTTTTCCTTTGAAAATTTTTATTTTTCATTGATTTTTCTTTCCGATGTTTGGAAATGCCAAAAAATTTGGAAAGGAAAATGATTATTTCAATATGTAAAAGTGATTCCTTACTTGGATGGATGTAATCACTTTTCTCCCTAATTTTTCTTCCATTGGGAATCACTTTCCTTTCTTCCTCAATTTCTTTGCCACCCAAACATAGGTAAGTAATCACTTTTCTTTCCCAATCCGAAGATTCCGCGAACCAAACGAGGCCATAGTGCTTATCATGACTATTTATGCCTATTATTTTGAAAAACAATTTGGTAACTATGGTTTATAAAAGAAAACTTTCAGAAAAACAACTCTTTAACTTTTGAAAATACTCTTTTTGAGGTATCATTTTCTCCGAACCGACGAGCAACGCCAACGAAAAAATTCGAACTATGTCCATCCCCAACGGACTACATCCCCATGAACAAAATCAACTCTTTACAAACAACTATTTAACATTGAAATTGAGTGGCTCTTGTGGTTACCAAAAAGAGGTATAAGTACCTGGTTTGGATGGTGGATGTCACGCCCCAGAACCAGAATACTGGAGAGCGGGGGCAGACATAGCCAGCTACGTATATTGAAATAGAATACATCTCAACTATACGGTCACGGCTGTCTAGATATGAGAGTTTACTACAAGCCAGCAGTCTCTTAAGGTCAAGCCTATTGTCTCAATCTCAAGCAATTAACAGAGTTACAAGATATTAGAGCATCAAATATATATATATAAGGCGTCCCAAATATTACATATTTGATGATCATGAAGCTAGTCGTACAAAATGATGGGACTAGCAAGAGTTCAGTCATACATGATCAACCCTAGGATTTGTTAATCATGTTTACAGCCCGTAGGCAGACAGTAAGTAAATGTGCATCGAGCTAACAGGTGCTCGTCGGCTAAACGTCTCAAAAGAATAAATTTACATATAAGTGGGTGAAACAAAAAGGAAAACCCACTCTTGGCCCGGGTTCCGTCTAGTTGTCACCATTGGGCTGGAAGCTCGGTAGTTCCTCGGGAGCTGCTCCGAAATCTGGCCACACAAAACCAGCTGGGTCAAATCCCAGAAAGAGCAAGTGCCACAAGGAGGCCACAAATAAGAACAAAAGCCAGCATATCAGAACATAAGAATAAAAGAAAGTACAAGTAGTTAAGTACACAGGGCGATAAACGACTAGGACGTGGAACCATTCCGGGAGCCAGGTTACAATCCTTAAACCAAACAAGGACCGGGATTGTACCCCTTCGCCTGAATAGCTCACTGTCTCTACCCATTTATCGTTAGAGATAAGAAAAACAAACATGCTCAGGAGATAGCAGGTACTGGAGCTAGATAAGACTTAGACAAGGCTGTACACCATCCATTCACAAATCGGCCAAACAAATACTACGGCTTACTACTTTAACTAACTAGGATTATCACAAACCTAATTACTAACAAGATGCAAGTGAGAATTCCAGTCCCAAGCCCTGCAGACTATCCAGTTATCCTTCCGCGGGTTGAGAGCTATAGGTGGGTACATTGTCCGGGAGACAAATGTACCCTTAGGTGACTTAGAGGGTGCAACACATGACAGTGTGCTGAAAATGTGCTCTACTCGTCGGCAAGCTACAAGTCCATTAAAGCGCTCAGATAACGAGATTGCCTGTGACTGGAAATTCTCCATATTCTAGTTTGATCTAATCATTAGCCTAATCCAATTTAGCGCGAGTCCCCGGCCGTGGTACCCAGGAAGTCACGTCCTAGACATGATGCAAGACAAGACAAGTGGATTGTACAAGCAAGCAGGCAGGAACACCCACGGTGTCAAGTTGATTATACGAGTCAAGTTACAAGTTACAAGTCAAGTCAAGTCAGGAGTGCGCCGCCACGGGCCACTATCAAGTTATCAAGATAATTCATGTCAGGGTACTGTCAGGAGTGTGCCACTACGGGTCACTGTCATGTCAGGTTGGTCATGTCAGGAGTGCACCACTACGGATCACTGTCGTGTTATGCTAGTTCCTTGTCATACCATGCCGTGTACAATAGTCATTCCAAACATATTAAGTAAAATCAAGTTCATGACAAAAGGCGTAAGGATATAAAATGGACGTAAAATATCTAATAAAATACCAATATATATAGGGCTATAGAAGAGCCAAGCTTAAAGAAATAAACAATTCATCATAGACAAGTGGGTTGTGCAAGGGGGGTCAGGGGTTGGGCTGCGCAGGGTATGAACTGCGAATGGAAGAGCTGCACAATAGTTGTCTTGTGCAAGGGTAGACTGCGCAGGGGTAGACTGCGTAGGGGTTACCTTGCGCAAGGGTGGATTGCGCAGAGGCGGATTGCGCAAGGCTGGCTTGCGCAGAGGTGGATTGCGCAAGGCTGGCTTGCGCAGAGGTCGACTTGCGCATGGCTGGCTTGCGCATGGATGGCTTGCGCCAGCGCAATCCAGCGCAGCGCAAAGCACTGGCTGAGGTCATGCGCAATCGACCCTGCGCTAAAGAGCACAGGCCGGGGGGGGTGCGCAATCGGCCATGCGCTAAAGAGCGCAAGGCAGAGGGATGTTCTTCCTGGCCGAGAGCAGGTCCAAGAACACTAAGAACTTCAATTCTTCATAACTTTGTCAAATCAAAACCAAATCTAGATTTTCAAAGTTCTAACTTGAGTAAAATCGAATTCTCTTCCACATGGAAGCATCAAAACAAGCAAAAATCAAAGTTTAATAGATCAAAACCAAGGATTTTCGAAAATGGTTAAAACCTAGATCTAGAAGAATGAAAGCTCCAAATCACAAAATGTCAAGTTCTAAAGTTGTTCTCCATGGCCTAATCTAGTTAATGGACAAATAAAAAATGGTGCTTATTTGATGGCAAGGTGCACTTGCCTATGGGTTGGGGAGTTGTGTGGAAGAAGGAAGAAGAAGAAGTTGAAAGAAATTAATGGAGTTATGGAGGAGAGAGAAGAAGTTGGTGGATTTTAATGAGGGTAGTTGTGATGGAATGGAGGTGGAGAATAGGCTAAGGTGTTCCACTCATGATGAACCAAACCAAATCAAACCAACTCTACAAAATAAAACCAAGCCATGGTCCAAAACCTATTTACGAGAACCCGAATCCACAAGTCGAGAAAATAAAATACGTGCCAAAATCAAATTACGAGTACAAATACTAAATACAGGAAATGGGGGTGACAGTGGAAGATCTGTAGATCTAGTCAGGTGGGTGTATTATTCTTTTTATTTTTAATAAGAATAATGCTATTTGTCCTTCTAAATTGTACCTCCAAACCGTCCCTCCTTATGTGGCAACTGACGTGACATGTTGATTTGGCAGCTGACGTGACAAAATTAAAAATTAAAGATTAACATTAACATAAAATTAATATTAAAATTAATGTTAACATTAACATTAAAATTAATATTAACATTAACATTAACAATAATATTAACATTAACATTAAAATCAACATTAATTAATATTAACATTAATTAATTAATATTGATATTAATTAAGATTAACATTAATAATAACATTAAATTAACATGGACAAAATTGGATAATTAATTTTTTGGGTTAAAATTTGTCATGTCATCGGCCATGTCAGATGACACATAATATTATTTAACATGACATGTCAGCTGTCACATAAGGAAGAATGTATTTGAGAGATAATTTAGAGGTAGAAATTGCATTACTCTTTTAATAAGGTAATTTCTATGGGCACTACCAAAATTGCTAGGGGCATCAATTGCTAGGGGGCAGCCCATGAATGTGGAGAAATTGCTAGGGGGCACCCAAAAATTGCTAGGGGCAGCCCAACCCCCCCAAACCCAAAAATTTACTTTCATTTTTATTATTGACTCTTTCTCCTCAAGAAGAAAAGAAAGAAAGCTCTCTCCCTCTCCCTCTCCATCTCCTAAACCCTAATTTCTTCTTCTCTATCACTCAATTCTCAATTCCTCCACGAAGATTCTCGAAGAGATGACACGCAAGTCAAAGCAACCGGAATCCAGGTACGTTCTTCCCTAATTTCTTCGAATTTTTTTTACATTATATTCGAAACCCTAGAATTGGTTTAATTCTTGAAAAAGTTTTTGTAAAATAGGTTTATAATCTCTTGCACATTCTCTTCCCTTATTTTCGAACACAAGAAACCCGAAATTTATGTTGAAACCCTAACCCTAGAACACGACAAAGTAGGATGTCGTTATTGGAGTTCGGGTTCATGACAGTAGGACTGCCAGGAATGTGGCAGTCCTAATGACAATTAGGACTGCCACAGTCCTGACAGTCCTATTCTGAAAGAGGACTGCCACAGTCCTGGCAGTCCTATTCTTTTTGTCTCAACAATATATCTGCATAAGTTCTCCTACAGGAAAAACTGTTTGAGCAATCATGAGACAGGGATTTGAGTGACCACATGTTGTTGGCTTTTCTATTTGTTAGAGGAGATGGCGTGATCCTGGTTTCTCCGCCACTTCGGAGTGTTTGACAAAGCGTTTGTGACAATGGATTGACATAGGTTAGAAAGGTATTTGGACAAATGTGTACTCCATGTTGTATGACTTGATACTGGCGATATGGATATTTATCATATTTCCAGTGGCTTACAGGCGTTATCCTTTTAAAACTCATTTGGTAATTATTTCTTTAACTGAATTGAAATTTCATGCAGTTCATGATCTTGGTTTCCAACTTAGAGAGGATGGTTCACAATACATCAGAGTAGCTACTATTTTGCTACAATTGTACTTATTATATCCTTCCAATGTGTCCATGTTTGCAGCTCATGTTATCATTGATGTGAAACTTGTAGCTGGAAAAGAATGGTTTCAACTGATATAGTTATTTCACACTACGTTATCTTACATTGCGTTGTGAGCTACTTCCTGATGTTGAGCTGAATTTTCTGTTACAGCAAAACAAAGTGGAATTGTGATGCATAACTAATGGGCATAAAAGTAAGGAAACATTGAAAGAACTGTGTCGAAGCCACCGGTACCCCAAGCTTGGTCGAAGTCAGAGTGAGAACTGTGTCGCGATCGCCAACGAGCTGGAGCGCATCGACGACGATGTCGAGTTCCCCTTAATGCATAATATGAAGTCTCGTACAAAAATTCGGTATGATATGTAGTTTGATGTTCAAAATTATTTTTGTATTTGGATGTAATTTGGATGTGGTTGTTGTTGTTTGAAAACTTGACTTGTGGATTTTAGGGTATTTTGTCGTATACTTCATTTTGGATAATTTGTCGGATATTTTTTGAAGGATATGTTGTTGTTTGAAAACTTGACTTGTTGGATATTTTGTCGGATATGTTGTTATTTTTTATGTAAGTTGGATCCGATTGTCGTAATTTGGATACGTAATAGTAGATATGTTGTTATTATGTTGATATTTTTGTGTATAAACTCTCTTTGGATACCTAATTGAAACTCTCTGTGAGAAGATTTTGTATTTCAAACTCTCCTCACAGAGAGTTAGTATCAGGACTGTCACCCACCAGACAGTCCTACACTAAAGTGGCTTAAAGTGTCTCGGTTTACCAATAGCGTTAAGGCTGTCAAATTTCTGTTTTAAAAACGTTTTTTTAGATACATAACTATTGTACAAACAAAGCAGAGGCAGAGATAAAGAGCAGCCTCGTTACCAAATAAAGTTCCATCTGCTTGTGATTTAGAAGAAATATATATATACCAGAGAGTTTAAATTAGGACTACCACACTCCTGGCAGTCCTACTTTAGAGTAGGACTGCCAGTACCCTGGCAGTCCTACTTTAGTGTAGGACTGCCAGGGGTGTGGCAGTCCTAATTTAAACTCTCTGTAATCGGATCCTCACAGAGAGTTAAAATTAGGACTGTCACACCCCTGGAAGTCCTACTCTAAAGTAGGACTGCCAGCACCCTGGCAGTCCTACACTAATAGCAGTCCTACTTTAGTGTAGGACTGCCATGGGTGTGGCAGTCCTAATTTTAACTCTCTGTGAGGAGAGTTTGTATTTAAAACTCTCCTAATAGAGAGTTTCAATTAGGACTGCCAGCACCCTGGCAGTCCTACACTAATGTAGGACTGCCAGGCTCCTGGCAGAGCCTGGCAGTCCTATACTAATGTAGGACTGCCAGGCTCCTGGCAGTCCTATTTGAAACTGTAGCAGCCGAACGGCCACAACGATTTGTCGTGTTCTAGGGTTAGGGTTTCAAGAAATATGTGAGAATTATCATGTTCGAAAAATTCATTCCACTACAACAAAAAATCCTTTTAATGACGGCTAAAAAGCTTCATTAATGACGAACCATGACGCTTTTTTTTTCCACAGCAACCGTTATGAAAACGGGTGTTATAAATATTTTTTTAAAGCGTCATAAAATAACCGTCATGAATAGTTTCTATAAAAGCGTTATGAATAGTTAATATATAGTGCACAATTCAGAACAATTTTAAAACGTCATGAATAGATAACATGTATAGGCTCAATGCAGCACATTTATAACACTTTATACTATTCAAATTAGCATATCCAAATCAGTCCATATAATTGTCAGGCCTAAAAATCAAATTAACATTATATATCACCATCTTTATTACATTTCTCAAAATAGAGTACATATCAACATCTTCATTACATTCTCAAAATGGAATATCCAAATACATATATACATTTACAAATACATATATATATTTACAACTACCAAAAAACCTGCACCCAGAGCTCTGTTGGACTACCAGGGACTAAAGGTCCTCCAACTGCTAAAATCTTTATGGAAAAAAGCAGTATCCTCGTTTGTTTGAATTTAATGTCTCTTGCAATTGATTGGTCCACATATGAAAGAAGGAAAGCTGAAAAAAAATAAAAAAAAAAAGATTACATTGGAAGCATGAATAAACTTGACAGTACATTCTCTTAAATCAACAGGACAATATACTACATAAGTACCCGACTCAACTACTTCACTTGGCCAGAGTAAAATTACCTTGAAACTTTACTTGGCCTTCCAAACAGATCAAGCAATCAAACTCTACAAGAGAAAAAAAGAAGCTGAGCAGCCAGCATCAAACTTCTCAAGCAGCACCAACATGTAACTTATAGTTAGGGATAACAGTACCTAGGAAACTCCCCAACCAATGAGCCATCCAGACCGGTCAAGAACACAAAAATATCACCTCACAATTGGATAAAGGAGAGTTACTCCAGAGCAGGCAACTAAAGATTACTACAAAATGTACTCGTATTCTTATTTTGAATATCACATTTTACCTTACAAAGTTGAGCCTCATTTCTCCAATCTTTCTAAAATATGTTGAGCAAAAAATTACAGTTTATTGTCAAACACATAAATTGCATCATAATTCTCAAAAGAAAAACAACAAACTGATACAATATAGGTCATAAAGAATTAAAGATGCACAAAGAATCAAGTCGAAATTGAAGAAAGACTAGTCTACCTATATAAGATTGAAATATGCAAGTGCAGATTTGCCTATCTACCTATATAAGATTTTTCATAACAATGTCTTCTATGTGTTCTTTCTGTGAACTGATCGTGTCTTATGACAATATTTGCTAGAAAGACTTATGATACTTTGGCACTGGGGACCTATCACCTAAATATTCGACAACAAAGAAATGGTAAATCAAATGCACTACTAACATAGCTGCTTTTGTATTTCTTTATAGAGAATTTTTTAATGTTAAAGTGAACTGCATGCTATGTATTCATCAGAAACAGCAAAGAAGTACTGAGCATTTAGTAAAATTTAATTCATTAAGAGTATATGCTTTAATGTTTAAACTAAACTTACATCATTTGTTTTTGAACCGCATGCTATGTATCCATCAGAAACAGATAAACTTACAAAATTCTGCAAGAGTATATGCTCACAGCCTTGCCATGCCCTGCCAAAGTACACCAGGGACTTCTGGTATGTCTCAGATCAAAACAGTGTATCTTATAATTTGTAGAACCAAATGCCAAAAGATAGGAAGAGTGCGAAATTGAGTAAAATCATATTGTAGAGTGACCAGTTCACTTACAATAAGTGAAGGTCCAATTTCCTCTAGCTTCTTTGTTGCCATAGGTGGTGCTTCTGGTGTGTTCTTTATTTCTGGTGGAAATATCTTATATATGAAATATGGTGTAAATACAAGAGAAGTGATTGCTGGTAAGCTTGAATACTTGAACCAGGTTACCCATTGTTTGCCATTAAAATTGTTTTGATTGAAATCTTAATACAAACAGAACAGTGATACAATATAGGACTTAGATGTAGTCCTAGGAGTACACTTTTGTTTAAGCTGGGTCCTTAGTGCCAATGGAGCGAGTGGTAATGCGTTGACTCCGTTGACCGGCTGACGGCGGTTATCGGTTCTCTGAAGGTGTTGATTACTCTGGGTGCTGGAGCTTGCCGAGAGGAGGAAGACGTTGAGTGTCTAGAACTGCCTCTCCGGTGATTCTCTGTTGTGGATTCTCTGTGAGTCTTATGTTCTGAGTCTCCGTCCGTGTGAAGGGGATGATCCTTCTATTTATAGTTTTGCAGGCTGGCTGCTCATGCGCGCATGTAGGATGCGCCGGTGTGGGAACGCCACGTGGAGGTTGCTGATGGAGGCGCATGGATGCTGCGCCCTGATCGAGGGGGAGAACTCTTTATACTGCTGTTGTGAGCCGGCACGTAGCAGGGGGAAGATCTTTCCGTTGCTGAAATCTTGGACGAGTTGAGTCAAAAGACATGTGTCGTCGACTCATGGTTCGAAGATCTCGGATTTGGTGGAGAGGAGTGATCTGGTGGGCTGTGCCTTGGATTGGGCGCAGGAGGAGGCCGCGGCTCATAACCTTTAGGAGTTACAAACCATTTGGGGCGCATGGCTTTTGAGGCGCATGCAGGCGACTTCTTTCTGTCTTTCGGGATCAGAGATCAGTCTGGGGCGCATGGCTTTTGAGGCGCATGCAGGCGACTTTCCTTCTGTCTTTCGGGATCAGAGATCAGTCTGGGGCGCATGGCTTTTGAGGCGCATGCAAAACTTCAACTGGAGACTCTTCTCTGTATATCAGTGAAGGGTCTGAGGCGCATGGCTTTTGAGGCGCATGCTGGTTTGGACGCATGGCCGTAGAGGCGCATGCGGGTGGCCACGTGGCAGTAGCCGTCGGAATAGAGTCATGATGATGCTGACGTTGCCGACGCTTCGTTTTTTGAATAAAGCTGTCAACTGTTCAGACTTTGGGAGGCGTGCTGCCAACTCTGTCAGTTCAGCATTTAATGTTGGTGACGTTCGATGGACAGCTGAGTGGGCGCGTCGGTTGGCGTTCCACTCGGTATGGAGATGTGTGGGGGCGCACCCTCTATAATGCACTGAGTACTGTAGGGCGCGTCTGTGTGATGCGCCTAATGCCGAAGGGCGCGTCCGTGTGATGCGCTGTCTGGCTGGCGCATCGGACATGTCTTTTAATGATGCGGCTGTCTCGCTCTTCGAGTGCTATAAATAGCCGTTTGGCTGAATTCGATGCGTCCGGTTCATCCATTTAATGTAAATTCATTGCACGGAATTCGGAGGGCCATCCACTTGGCGCGTGGGTTTGATCTGCCCGGCCTATAAATAGTGGCATGGAGAGAAGATTTGCTTCTCATTCCCTCACGTACTTCCAATATGAACTTGAACATACGGGTGCATTCTGCTGACGAAGTGCTCCCGAGGGTGAAGATGAGACGCTGTGTTATCTTTGATACACTTGAAGGTGACTGTTACATCCAAAAGACGGAGTCGAGGGCTTCTGAGGCAGGCGGAAGGTGCCTGTTGCATCCAAAGATAGGGATGCTCGAGCCTCGTCTCCATTATTCCGGAAGAGCCGTAGATCGGAATGGCGGTGCAAGGCTCTCTCTTCCTGCAAAGTGGGGTTTCCCCACTTTGATCGTGTCGAAAGCCGCTCCTTTAGCCGTGGTTTCGATCACGGTCTTCCTTCGGCTTTGGAGGCTCTTTCGAAGCCTCCCCTGGCCACAGCATTTGCGGTGCTCTTCTCTTCCTTGGTTCCAGCCAGAGGGTTAAATGCTTTGTGTCGAAGCATTTATCGGGCGAGCCTGGTTGGAAGAGCGGCACATAACTGGGCTCTGCTCGGCCAGGTGAGCCTGGCTGGAAGAATTTGGCTGAAGGGATGCACATAACTGAGGTGCTGAAGAGATGATGGGATGCGCCTGGATGGAGGCGCATGATATCTGCTGCGCCTTACTGGTGGCGCATAGTGATGCTGCGCCTATCTGGAGGCGCATGGTGGCCGCTGCGCTTATCTGAAGGCGCATGATGGCCGCTGGCTGTAGACTTAGGCTCTTTCTTTGTAGAAATTCTCCTTTGTACAACCTTTTCTAGACATGTAATAGACTTTTATATATAAAATGAAAAGTCCTTCTTCAAATGTCTATACTTATTAACTTTGCTGTGAAGTTCTTCGTCTGAGTTCTAGCGCATGTAGTGTCTGGCGCATGGGCTTTCTGGTTGTGAAATTCCATGCTTCTACAAGACCCCCTTCAAAGTTTTCAAAAATTTTGAATAAGTTTTGGAATACTTTGAATAAGAAGCATGGAGGTCAGGGCGCATGATTTCTGGGCGCATGCTTGTTCGGGCGCATGCTCTTCTCAGTTAATGATGATGGTGCCTCGGTAACCGAAAAGATTAATGATGATCTTTTGGTCTTATTTGCTGCTATCCTTGTACAGAACCCGAGGCGACGGCTGAGATCATTGCCGAATCATTGCCCTCCTGGTCATGATGAAGGGAGGTCGGCTGAATCATTGCCGAATCCTTCCTTGGCTTCAACCATGGACATAGAGATGGCTACCGATCAGGCGGTAGCGACAGATTCTGTCCCTGTAGAGGGATTTGAGAAGAGTGAGACCCTTCTGCCGGTCTGTCTCCTGGGGCTGGCCAGGAGATAGATGTCGATCTCTCCGTTTTGCCGGGGGAGGTAGCTGATGCTGATAGAATGCGGGGGTAGAAGTAGCCGTTGACGTCGGTGATTTCTTCGGGCTTGAGAAGGGTAAGGGTGTGGAACCCTCTGTTGCTCCTTCTACTTGGGGTACTATCACGACGCATGCGCCGGCTCCTTCTGTTCCTTCGGCTCCTCGGGCTAGCAGTCTGGGCCCTGTTGATGAAGAGCCTATTGCTGCCGAGATTCAACCTCTCAGATCGAGGTCGGCGGATCTTCCTCCGGTCCGCAAACTGTAGTAGCTCCCTCAACTCCTGCTATGACGCCGCAGGTGCTGGCGGAAGCCGACGGGTATGTTTTCTCGTCGAGGGAGTGTACAAAATGCTGGAGAAAGGTGTATCTGCAGTGGTAGATGCCAAGGGGAGCTTTGCGGCGGCAAAAGCTTTGGCAATGCCTTGTATCGAGCTAATCCGCATTCACCAGGGCCATGACCATATGGCCAAAATTCTGGAGGTTTCGGTGATGGAGCTGGACGAGCGGCTCGTGGAACTGCAGCGCATCCAACGAAATGACCTCTCGGTCTTGATAGATGCAGAGATAGGAAAGTCGATGGCTGAGATCGAGGCTTCCCATCGAGCCGAGGTGAGCAGTTGGAAGCGTGAAGTGGCTGGGACTGAGGCTGCGGCGGAGCAGCTGTCTCAATCTATGAAGAAGATGACGGAGAAGCGGGCTGTGGTGGATGCTAACATCGCAGAGGTTGATGCTCAGATGCGCCGTCTTGAAGACCAGCGGGCCCAACTTCAACTAGAGGCTGAGCGTGTCCTGGCTGAACACGTGGCATTCAAGCAGAAGGAAACGACTCTTACTCAGCGGACCCTTGCTTTGGCTCAGCAGCGACGACAGCTTGATGAGAAGTATGAGAGTAAAACTTCCGCTGAGGCTGTCGGGTTAATGCGTCAAGAAGCCGAGCTGCGAGTCCAGGCGACTGTGGAAACTCGTACTGCCGACCTGAGACGTCGAGTCAGAGAACTCTCATCCCACCCTGGGGAGGATCGGGGATTGTAGCTTCTCTTCTTTTTTATGTGTTTTTTGCAACTCTTGCTGGGGAAATAGCGTATTTCTGTACTCCTTTTTTAAAAAAATAAAGAAATACACTATCTCTTTGATGTGTTCATTTTTGATTTCATGAACTTGATGATTTATGTGGACCTATTATCTTTTGCGCACCTTGGTTTTTAGGTACAGATAATAAGTATAAAGGAACCAACATGTTTGCTCAGAGGTAATGTGGACATGGCAATCATTAGGTTCAAATGATAGAATCTTCCTACTCAGAGGTGTTTATGGACGTGGTAGGAATGATCCTGGGGGATACGCTGAACAACTCAGAGGTAATGTGGACGTGAAAGTTCTGCGATCAATGTACGAAAACGTAGGAGTTGTTTGTACGGGATGTTTACTCAGAGGTAATGTGGACGTGGTAAACATGAAGGATAGCGTAAGCTCACGAAGTGTAAGGTTCCGCTTTGTAGGATGTAGAGAGACAACTCAGAGGTAATATGGACGTGGTTATCTTTCTACGGAAGGATGCCACGGAACAGCTGGGTTCCGGAAGCGATTGATTTTGTGAAAAGAGGTTGTTTGGGGAAATACATGTCCTGGAGGATGTCAAGAGTAGTACTTCTTTAGGAACTTGCCGTTGATGGGCATCATGAACAAGTCCCCATTGGGTTTGGCGAGCCGGTAAGCACCGTTTGAGTATACCGTCTCAATGATGAAGGGTCCTTCCCATTTGGGCTCGAACTTCCCTGGTGTCTTGTGAGTTAACACCATTGGCCTTCTGACTGCTAAAACCAGGTTGCCAACTTGGAAAGTTCTTTGCTTGACCTTCTTGTTGAAAGCCTGTGATATACGGGCTTGGTAAAGTTCGATGCGTTGTTGAGCTAGGAGACGCTTTTCGTCAAGTGCCTCCAATTCCCGCAGACGACGACGTTGATTGTCTTCTTCTGTGAGATCGTTTGTGATTGCCACGCGGAGCGAAGGTATCTGTATCTCGAGAGGCAGTACTGCTTCGCTCCCGTAGACCAGGAAGAATGGAGTGTTGCCTGTTGGGGTCCGTACCGTTGTGCGGTAGGCCCAAAGGCATTCGTCAAGCTTTTCGTCCCAGTCGCGTTTGTTGGATGACACGACTTTTTTGAGTAGCCTGACGATAGTTTTGTTGAATGCCTCGGCCAATCCGTTTGCTGCCGGATTGTAGGCGGTTGAGGCCACGTTTTGAATGCGATTCTTGTCACAGAACCTGCTGAAAATGTGGCTGATAAACTGAGGACCATTGTCATGGATAATTCGCCGGGGTACCCCGAAACGGTAAATAACATGGTGTTTGATAAAGCTGACCACCCTGGAGCTTTTTACTTCTGCTAGTGGGACTGCTTCCGCCCATTTGGAGAAGTAATCGGTGATGGCCAGGATGAAGCGGTGTCCTCTCGATGAAGGAGGGGTGATTGGCCCTACAATGTCCATGCCCCAGGCTTCGAATGGCCAGGAGGCGACTGTAGGATGTAGAGGTTCAGATGGTGTATGTATGAAGTCTGCATGAAGTTGGCATGCATGGCACTTCTTAGCATATTCCACTGCGTCGGCAACCATGGTTGGCCAGTAGTAGCCCATACGTCGCAGTCGATCTTGCAACTTAGGCCCTGGTTGGTGAGCTCCGCAAGTTCCGTCATGAGCTTCTCGAAGAGCTTCGGCCGCTTCTTCGTTAGACAGGCATCGAAGGAGAAGCCCGTCGAAGGAGCGTCGGTACAGCGTTTTAGTGGCTGTATCGTAGTAGAATCGAAGAGAGCGTCTCCTGACTGAGACGGCTTCCTTCGGGTCCTCTGGAAGGATTCCGTAGACAACGAAGTCGATGAACGGGAACCTCCAGTCTCGGACATTAACCCCAGTATTTGTCGGCATGGCGTAAGCCATTTGCAAACATAGGTTGTTTCTGGGACAAATCAAGTCTCGGCCAGTTACCGTGACATAGTGTTGAGTCCCAAGGGGCACGGCCAATGAGGCTGCGAGGCCAGCTAGAGCGTCAGCCTCCAAGTTTTGTAGGCGGGGTACATGTTCGATGAAGAACCCAGTGAAGGTTGAAATGATGTTCAATGCAACTTCATGGTAAGGGATCAAATCTTCATGGCGAACCTCGTATTGCCTCCGAATCTGGTTTACGACGAGTTTCGAGTCGCCGTAGGCTTCCAGATGTTCCACCCCCAGCTGTTGTGCTAGCTGGAGTCCCATGACGAGTGCATTGTACTCAGCAACATTGTTGGAGCACGGCTTCGAAAGGGAGTATGCGCGCTGGATGACCAGCTGATCGGGGGAGACTAAGACTACCCCCACTCCTGCGATGATTTGGCTATTGGGGCCCGTTCTTGAAGCGCCATCGAAGAACATCCGCCAAACGGGGCTTCCTTCAGTGACGTTTGATTCTTGGACTTCATCCGGGATGTCTTCATAGAGTTTTGAAGATTCTGGGATGGGGTGTGCAGCTAAAAAGTCCAGCCAGAGCCTGACCCTTGACTGCCTTCTGCGGGACAAACACCATGTTGTATGGTGTTAGTAGGATCGCCCATGTAGCCAGCCGGGAGTTTAATGACCCTGGCTTCGTCATGAGAACTCTGAGCGGATTGACTCGGAAGATGACGTGAATTGTCTGGCCCGAGACGTAATGACGAGTCTTCTGAATGGCAAACACCAAAGCCAAGCACTCCTTTTCAACGGGGTTGTACCGGTGTTCGGCCCCGATGAGTGTTCGACTGAGGTAGTAGATTGCTTGCTCGTAGCCTGCATCGCTGTTTTGAGCCAGCAAAGCGCCGAGGGAATGATCCATGGCACGGACGTAGAGGAGGAATGGTTTGCCGGCGACAGGTGCCACTAGGACTGGCGGGCTTGTTAAGTAAGCCTTGATGTCGTCGAAAGCCTTTTGGCACTCCTCTGTCCAGACATAAGAGACTCCCTTCTTCATGAGCTGAGTAAAGGGTTGACATTTACCGGAGAGGTTTGCTATGAACCTCCGGATGTATGCCAAACGTCCCTGTAAGCCCGAAGTTCTCGAAGGTTCTTCGGAGGGATCCATGTTAAGGATGGCTTTAGTCTTCTCGGGATCGACATGAATGCCTTTTGCCGTGATGACAAAGCCCAAGAATTTGCCGCTAGAAACCCCCAGGAAGGATTTAGCGGGGTTCATTTTGAGTGATGTGCCCGCATGAGATCGAAGACCGTCTTTAGGTCCTGTAGGTGATCTCTTTTGAGGCGGCTCTTGACTGCGATGTCGTCAACATAGCACTCAACTGTCTTGCGAAGATGTTGACGGAAGATGGTGCTCATAGCTCGCTGGTACGTTGCACCGGCGTTCTTCAAGCCGAAGGGCATTACTGTGTAGCAGAAAACACCCTTTGGAGTCCTGAATGACGTGTATTTTGCGTCATCGGGAACTATCTTGATTTGATTGTAGCCTGAATACCCGTCCATGAAGGACATGCGTTCAAAGCCACATGTGTTGTCGATCATTACATCGGTGATTGGGAGCGGGAATTCATCCTTTCGGGCAAGCAGAGTTGAGATCCCTGAAGTCGATACAGACTCGTATCTTCCCGTTCTTCTTGGTGACAGGGACGACGTTGGCTACCCAGTCCGGGTGTTGTTCCTCACGGATGAAGCCACTGGTCAAGAGTTTGTCCACCTCCTGATCGATGGCGTTCATGATGTCCGGGCGGAAGCGTCGCTGTTGTTGTTTGATAGGTTTGGCATCTGGTAAGATGTTCAACCTATGCATCGCGATCTGTGGATCGAGACCCGGCATGTCTTCGTAGCTCCAGGCGAAGACGTCGATATACTCCTTAGCGAGTTGGACTAAAGATTCTCGGTCTTCTCCTTCCAAGCTTTTGCTGATAAAGATGGGTTTAGAAGAAGACCCATCCCCGAGGTCGATTTGCTCGACTTCGTCTTCGGTGGGAGGTTCTAGTAACTCAAAACGAGACTCCCATTGTTCTCCTAGGCGTTGAGCCCAGGGTTCCTCTTCGAAGGGTTCCGGCGGTTGGTCTTCGCCTTCATCTTTCTGAGGTTGCGCCGATGTCATGTTAGCTGACAGCACTTTCCTGAAGACTGATCCGATACTGGTATCGGAATCCCACGTCGATGCTTCTGATGAGTGGGAATGTTCTATGTCTTCTGCGTCTGAACTCTCTGGAGTTGATGGCGGCGTGACATAGCCTAACCCCCGTCGAGTCCGATTATAGTAATCCTGTGGCTTTCCATTGGGCATCGAAAGCCGGACAGGGAGATGCCGACCCTTGCCGTAGTTTAGGCCTTTATTGCTTTTCAGGTCGTAGCCCATCTTTTGGATGATGTGCTTAGCCGCATCCGTGTATCGATAGACTTGTACTCTGCCGGTATCAGGTTCGGGCTCGATCGACGGGAGGTTCCGACGACGCTCGATTTTGCCCGAGATGATGGTGCCTTCGTCTCGGCTTCGTGGAGGGACTATGAAGACTCCTTGAGACGGGACTATTTGATTATGGTAGACGGTCGTTACTTGTGTTTGCAACGACCGTAGAGCGTTGTCTAATGTATACATGGCATTCCAGTGTGGAAGACAAGAATAATTGAAAGACACTCTATTATTGATAAAGTACGAGATTTTATCCCGTGGGATTACATTGTCGAAGGAGGGTGCGTCTACATCAGCAGAGATATATTCGCCAAGCTCCTCGTCTGTAAGCACTGGGGCCGGATCAGGAGAGTCCTCCACCGCTCTGACTTTGGGGTCTGAGAGGGTTATGTGAGCCCTCTCCGGCATCTTGGATGACTGCGGCGGCTTGCCTTTAAGACGCACCTTGAGGGGTGCCTCGGTTGCGCCTTCGATGAGTGGCGCCTTCCCTTGTAATTTTACCACCAGGGGAGCCGCTGTTTGTGGTGGCTTCCCCTTGAGGCGTATCTTCAGGGGAGCTTCGCGAGCTGGCGCTTTTCCTGATAGCTTGATGCTCATTGGAGGCGCCTTCTGGGGTGGTCTCCCTTTCAGACGGATTTTCAAGGGGGCGTCAGGAGTCGCTTCGGGCTCCAAGTCCGGCTCTGTTGCCGTCTCTGCTTCATCATCGGCGTCGTTGGCTTCCTCCTCGTCAAGTGGCTTGTACAAGTCGGAATCGGTGAAGTAGGCCTCAATCCCTTTGAAGGGATCGATATCTGCAAACTCCGTCCGGATGACGCCGTTGGTGGATACATATTTCATGCATTGGTGGAGCGTGGAGGGCACCACCATGTACTCATGTAACCATGGTCGTCCGAGTAAGATGTTGTAGTTGACCTCGGCATCCACCACATAACAAGTCACCTCAGTTTTGAGGCTGCCGATGTGACACTTCAGCCGGATCTTGCCCAGTGGCTCGCTCTTGCTGGCGTTGAAGCCGCTGATGGTCGTATTGGAGGGCGCTAGCCGGTACATTGGGATCCCCAGCTTTGATAGCAGCGCCTTTGGAATGATGCTTAGGGAAGACCCCGGATCGATCTGAATCCTGCTCACCTTTACCGAACCGATGTACCCTGTGTAATACAACGGTCGGTTATGTCGGTGATGCTTGAGCAGCATGTCTTGTTGGGTGAAGGTTATGTTTGGGATAACTTCATCCGCACAATGACAGTGTGCACAAGTAGTTGGTAGGTCTTCAGGTTGCTTGACCTGACTGAGAAAGGATTCGGCATCCTTCAGAGCTTCGCAGAGAGCTTCTCGGGAGTCCTTGGAGAGACGCAGGAGCTCGAACAAAGACAAGCGTGCAGGAGTACTGGCCAGTTGTGCCAGAATGTCAAAATTGTGGGGCTGGCTAGCCCCGAAGCATTTTCTTTCCGCAGAGGTCTGTCGAAACGGGCCTCCACTTGCTTTTGTTTATTGGCTGCTGAGGGCTTGGATGGACCCTCCTCAGGGATGGTGCCAGGAGGCACCACTTCGGCGGCAGCTTCACCGGGCTGGGAGTTCTGTTGTGCACGCGTCTGCACAGGAAGTGCCTCTTCCATTGAAGAAGAGACCGTGCGGCAAGACTTGATCTTCCTGCCTTTTGCTTTGGAGGTAGGGCGTACCTCCGGTTGAGTTACCTCGGAGACGAGGTCGGGGTGAACCCAGAGGACCTCTCCTCGAGATGTGGTGAGTGGGACAAGTCCACTCACATTGTCACGGGTGGGTGGCAAATTCACCACCTCCATTGTCGCCTTAGGGATGGGGACGACGCCATCTTGTGTGGTAGTCGGCGGCAAGGTGCCGAACTGAAGTGACACCACATTAGCTGACACCGTCTTCTCTTCGTAGTCGACGGAAGATTACATCCGCATTGATCATGCGCTGGATGTAATTTTTGAGGACGTAGCAGTCCTTAGTCGGGTGTCCGACAAATCGATGGTAGTGACAGTACCTCGGGTTGTCCACTTTCCCGACTTCATCAGGCCGCTTCGGGTCCGAAGCTTGATCTTGTCACTGCTTCAGTATCTCAAAGAGTTGCAGGTGTCGTCATCATTGAATGAATAAACCTCCTTGGGTCTTGGTGCCAGTGGAGGCTTTTGAGTAGGCGCAGATGCGCTTCGAGGCATTAACAGTCAATGCCTGTTTCCCCTTTGTTTCTCGTCCGGAGTTGTTGGTTGCGGACTTTTTCCCCTTATCGTCAAAGGCGGGGAAGCTAACACCCAGAAGACGTGCATTGGCCGCCTTCTTCTCTGCAGCTTCAGCTTCAATGATTAGAGAGCTCCAGTCGGAGGGGAAGTAGAGTTAAGCCAGAGCTTTACTGCAGGCAGCATGTTCATACTGCAAGCGGAGAAGCGCATGTTCTGGCATGCCTGGAGGTAGCCTGAAGCAGGCCTGACGGAAGCGTTCGATGAATGCCCGAACCGTTTCCTTGTCTTTCTGGCGTATCTCAATGAGAGACGCCATCGTCATGTCCTTCCCACCGTCGTAGAAGCGGTCGAGGAAGAGGCGTGTCAGTCGTCGAAGGACGATATGAATTATCGGGGAGGCTGCAGCAGTCAGTCATACGCCACCCCTTTCAGGGCCCCAACAAAGATGCTGGTGAGGAGTGCGTCCTCTTTCGAAGATGCCCTGTCTGCGACTGGAAGTACGTCAGGTACCGTCGTGGAGAGTCCTTCCCGTATACGGCGTGAGTGTTTGTGGTTTATACTTTGGGGGATAAACCACCTTGTTCCACTCAGGGGATAAGGCTGGGGAATGCCCATCTTCTGGCGCTCTCTGCCTGTTCTTGGACTCGAAGCGCTCCCGCAGATCTTTGATCATTTCGACCACGTCCTCCGTAGAGCTAGGAGTCGGGAAGGAGGTACTACCTGGAGTGGAGCGTTTGAGGGCTCCGATGTCCGGGTGCTTCTGTGTCTGAGGGTGTCCGCTGGAGGGGCACACTCGACTCTCCATTGGATCCTGGGTCGGGACCATTTGAAGGTGTCCTGATCAAGGCCGACCGCATCTCAAACACTGCTTGAGTCAGTGCTTGCATTGAGGCAGAGGGTTTTGAGTCCTCCCTCTAGCGAGTCTATGCGCTGGACAATGTCCTGTGGCGGCGCATCAGCCTCAAGATCACCTCCGGTCATGTATACTGTCATGACACGGCCGGAAGTGGATGGATTAGTTGAGGCTTCGCTCTCAGCCTCGCTCTCATGTGGGGGAGTTACTTCTCCTGGTGTTTGGCCACCCCCAGCCACATTCTGGAGTTCGTCTTCGACAGGCGCATCTGCAAGGGCCTGACTGCCCTCAGCTCTGTCTTGAAGGGCCTCTTCGTTTTCAGCACTACCCCCGGCAGTGTCCTGGAGGACATCGTTATTTTGAGGGGCTTCAGGGAGGCCATCTTCGCCTTGATAGATCCGCCGCAGCTGTGCTTTAGACATCTTCGTCTTCGGAAGGAGGCTCGACAAGGGTCTGGCTACCCCCAGCTTCCTCCAAGGACTTCTTCCTCGACCGAGTGCCTTCGAACACTCCAGAGGTCGTGACAGCTGCCTTGGTTTTCCTCGATGGCTTTTGGATGAAGACGAGGAATTGGCAGTCGTCTTCCGGACAGATGAGGAATTGGAGATCACGTTGCATGACGCAATCTTTAGTTCCTCTTCTGCTGACACCTTCGTCCCAAGGCGATGTCGGAGGGGTGTCGATGATTGTAGCCGTTGGAAGACGACTGCTTTGGGGTACTGCCGTCTTGCAACAGCAGTTGATGGTGACCACTGCACAATGTGCCCCGTGAGAGGCGCATCGTGCTTGTTGGTCAACTCTCCTGACCGGCGCTTGTGAGTGATCACGTTGCGCAAGTCGTTGGAGGAGAGTGCTACCCTCACACCCCTCTCAGGCGCATGGCAGGGCCAAGCGCCGGGGTGGTGGGTGAGTGCTGCGCCCCCTGATCTAATACCAAGCAGGCATCACGATCAGTAGTGGGGGAACCACAGCATTTGAAGTGACTTGAACGGACCTCAAACGTACAACCAGAGGAGGCGGGAGTTCAAGACCACTGAGTTTGCCTCTCTCGGCTTGGTTGTGCACGCAGTGAATGCGCCCAAGTGAGATGAGGACTTTGAAGGTCGACTCGTTGTCGGTGCGGGAGCACTTGAGTCAACCTTGTACAGCTTGCCATCGGCAGCGCACGTGATTGTAAGCGCGTGCCTCTGGCCGGCTGCTGGCATAGCACGTTTGTGGCGCGTGGCCCGTGCCGCCTTGGATTTCTTCGTACCAGCCCGCTGGGGCGCATAGTACTCAGCATCCAAATTCTCCTCGCCGTTACAGCGAGTGAGTCTGTCGAAGACAGAGGCTCGTTGTGGCGCATCAGAAGTAATGCACGGGGCATTGGCTGCGCCCCTGCTCCGTCGACGTATCTTCCTCGCCTGAGAGGAAGATGGCTGGGGAACGTGGTCAGCCGCACGCTTCCCCGAGAGATGCGCTGCATCAGCGGACGCACCTTGACTGCTGAGGACGTCAGCAGGAAGGAAGGCTGGACGGGCGCATCCCCTTCAACGGTGGTGCCCGAGGCGTCGACTTTGCGCACCCAGACTGCGCGGGTCTTCTTCGGCTTCGATAGCCGCTTCGAAGGACTCGCACTTCCTTCAGAAATGAACTCCTCGTACGCCTGTTGATTGAGGCGCACTACCAGCGTCTTGTGGGAGGAGCCCACCTTCACGTCGTCGGCCTGTGACACGACTTTCTCGGTAGAAGAGAAAGAGGTCCCCAGCAGAGTCGCCAGCTTGTTTGCCATTAAAATTGTTTTGATTGAAATCTTAATACAAACAGAACAGTGATACAATATAGGACTTAGATGTAGTCCTAGGAGTACACTTTTGTTTAAGCTGGGTCCTTAGTGCCAATGGAGCGAGTGGTAATGCGTTGATCCGTTGACCGGCTGACGGCGGTTATCGGTTCTCTGAAGGTGTTGATTACTCTGGGTGCTGGAGCTTGCCGAGAGGGAAGACGTTGAGTGTCTAGAACTGCCTCTCCGGTGATTCTCTGTTGTGGATTCTCTGTGATTCTTATGTTCTGAGTCTCCGTCCGTGTGAAGGGGATGATCCTTTATATTATAGTTTTGCAGGCTGGCTGCTCATGCGCGCATGTAGGATGCGCCGGTGTGGGAACGCCACTGGAGGTTGCTGATGGAGGTGCATGGATGCTGCGCCCTGATCGAGGGGGAGAACTCTTCATACTGCTGTTGTGAGCCGGCACGTAGCAGGGGGAAGATCTTTCCGTTGCTGAAATCTTGGATGAGTTGAGTCAAAAGACATGTGTCGCGACTCATGGTTCGAAGATCTCGGATTTGGTGGAGAGGAGTGATCTGGTGGGCTGTGCCTTGGATTGGGCGCCAGGAGGGGTTGCGGTCATAACCTTTAGGATTACAAACCATTTGGGGCGCATGGCTTTGAGGCGCATGCAGGCGACTTTCTTTGTCTTTCGGGATCAGAGATCAGTCTGGGGCGCATGGCTTTTGAGGCGCATGCAGGCGACTTCCTTCTGTCTTTCGGGATCAGAGATCAGTTTGGGGCGCATGGCTTTTGAGGCGCATGCAAAACTTCAACTGGAGACTCTCTCTGTATATCAGTGAAGGGTTGAGGCGCATGGTTTTGAGGCGCAAGCTGGTTTGGACGCATGGCGTAGAGGCGCATGCGGGTGGCCACGTGACAGTAGCCGTCGAAATAGAGTCATGATGCTGCTGACGTTGCCGACGCTTCGTTTTCTGAATAAAGCTGTCAACTGTTCAGACTTTGGGAGGCGTGCTGCCAACTCTGTCAGTTCAGCATTTAATATTGGTGACGTTCGATGGACAGCTGAGTGGGCGGCGGTTGGCGTTCCACTCGGTATGGAGATGTGTGGGGGCGCACCCTCTATAATGTGCCGAGTACTGTAGGGGCGTCTGTGTGATGCACCTAATGCCGAAGGGCGCGTCCGTGATGCGCTGTCTGGCTGGCGCATCGGACATGTCTTTTAATGATGCGGCTGTCTCGCTCTTCGAGTGCTATAAATAGCCGTTTGGCTGAATTCGAGGCGTCCGGTTCATCCATTTAATGTAAATTCATTGCACGAAATTCGGAGGGCCATCCACTTGGCGCGTGGGTTTGATCTGCCCGGCCTATAAATGTGGCATGGAGAGAAGATTTGCTTCTCATTCCTCACGTACTTCCAATATGAACTTGAACATACGGGTGCATTCTGCTGACGAAGTGCTCCCGAGGGTGAAGATGAGACGCTGTGTTGTCTTTTATACACTTGAAGGTGACTGTTAATCCAAAGACGGAGTCGAGGGCTTCTGAGGCAGGCGGAAGGTGCTGTTGCATCCAAAGATAGGGATGCTCGAGCCTCGTCTCCATTATTCCGGAAGAGCCGTAGATCGGAATGGCGGTGCAAGGCTCTCTCTTCCTGCAAAGTGGGGTTTCCCCACTTTGATCGTGTCGAAAGCCGCTCCTTTAGCCATGGTTTCGATCACGGTCTTCCTTGGCTTTGGAGGCTCTTTCGAAGCCTCCCCTGGCCACAGCATTTGCGGTGCTCTCTCTTCCTTGGTTCCAGCCAGAGGGTTAAATGCTTGTGTCGAAGCATTTATCGGGCGAGCCTGGTTGGAAGAGCGGCACTAACTGGGCTCTGCTCGGCCAGGTGAGCCTGGCTGGAAGAATTTGGCTGAAGGGATGCACATAACTGAGGTGCTGAAGAGATGATGGGATGCGCCTGGATGGAGGCGATGATATCTGCTGCGCCTCACTGTGGCGCATAGTGATGCTGCGCCTATCTGGAGGCGCATGGTGGCCGCTGCGCTTATCTGAAGGCGCATGATGGCCGCTGGCTGTAGACTTAGGCTCTTTTTTGTAGAAATTCCTTTGTACAACCTTTTCTAGACAGTAATAGACTTTATATATAAAATGAAAAGTCCTTCTTCAAATGTCTAATTATTGACTTTGCTGTGAAGTTCTTCGTCTGAGTTCTAGCGCATGTAGTGTCTGGCGCATGGACTTTCTGGTTGTGAAATTCCATGCTTCTACACCCATGGGCTTGAAATTTTAACTCCAAGTCCTTTGCTAATCTAAGCAAAGGAGGTTTGAGCAGCGCCAGTTAAAAAGAGCACTTGAGCTACTAGATGCCTGTCATTACATACACAAAGGAAGAGGAAAAGGACACAATTAAAGATATTGGTAATACAAACTTTCAAAACCAAGAAAGGAGGAAAAAAAAACAGAATATAATCTTATTGAACATTTAGTGAAAAAGAACTCCAGAAACAATATGCAATGCCGAAGACAGATGCCATTTAGAATAAAACCCAACATTTCCATCTCTTCTGTCATTATAAAAGAAGTTGGTTCATCATTTTGACGATACTGATTTATATGCAAACATTAAGCAGAACTGTAATGTTATTACTCTATGGACAAGGGATACATCTTGGGTATGTGTCTAAATGGTTCTTCCTTCATGATGAATTAGGAATATGCACGATTCTTCCTTTAGGGAGAGCAAGGGCTTAAACCTGAATCCATTTATAAATATTAATTACAATGACCTACGTGTTTACCCTGAATCTATCATGGCCTTAGACGAGTTGCATTATGGAGCTAGTTGGAATCGAGTATTCACACAATTGTCCATTTCAAAACCTGTATTCAAATATGTTGGTGACATATTCACATGATGAACAGAAAGCTATACAAATACATTCTTTGAATAAGCCTCAGCAACTTCATAACCCAATATCAAGCAGTTCCACAAAGGTCTCCAATGAAAACATAGACCGTTGTTTGTGTTGGGATGCATCACAAATATTTGTATTTGTCGGACTGGTCCCAAGAACAGGATTTCAAATGCAATAGCCCACAGGTTGAGATTTACTCATAACCGTGTCACCCAACACATTATCCTGCACTTACCTGTAGTGGTTTCTGAAAAAAAATCTGACCATGCTATCTAAGCCCATATTTCTAATGAAGTGTTCTCTAAACTCAGGCATGGAGCTTTCTGAAACACAATTGACCATACCTACCCCATCTAAACTCATGTTTCCTATATTTGAATTTTGAAGTGCTCTATGAACCAATGTGTAGCGTTTGCTGAAATGAAATATGACCAAAGTACGTCTCTAAGACCATTGAGGTGCTTACTAGAATTCAATTACTATAAAATATGTTCTCTGAACCCACATTGTGTGTCATGCATGTGCTCCAAACAAATGATTTCTAAAACAGCTATATCATAATCTCTTGCTTTTGCAATTCTATCAAGAATTTCTTTATCTTTCTATCACTTAGTATAGACATCAAGATTATAATAACAGTTTGTAACATCAAATCTGAAATCGTATAATCGAATCCTAATTATTCTTTTTCAGCATTTAACAAACAAAAGAATCACCTTAACCAGAACAAAAGAGAGCCGCCGCTTCAGCGCCGGCTGATGGTCGGACTCCGGTGCCTGCACCCGAAATAGAAAAAGTGATCGACCGACTAAAATCATCAAAAAAAAACTTCTAAATATAGAGAAAAGAGAGTTTTACGGGTCTTATAAAACCACGCTATCGGGGCTGGCCGGCGGGCGCGGCGGAGGCTCCGCCGGCTCGACGGAGGCCGCGCGGATCTCGTAGCCGCTCTGTGATCTGCGAAAGCGGGAGAGACGTGAGTATGGGGGTTTAGGGCGCGGAAAATAATAATTAGGGGGTGAGAACAGAGGAGGGAGGGGGAGGGGGAGGAAGGACCTCTCGTTGCTTGCGGTGGAGCTGGGCGATTTCTGCCGGAGCTCCTCCGCCGTCTTCTCCACTGCGGCGCTCGCCATTGGTGGAAAGAATCTAGGGTTTGGTGGGGATGGGCGAAAATTTAGGGTTCCAGATCGAGAAGCGGAGAGGAAACTAAGCGAGGGACGACGATGTGGAGGATTGAAAGAAGGAGGAGGAGAAGCTTAGGGTTTGGTGAGAGGAGGGAAGAGGATGAGAAGGGGAGTGGAGCTGAGAGGGAAGGAGAAGGGATTTTGAGAGGGTATGAGAAGGGGGCGGAGGCTTGAGCCTCCACATATCGCGTTGGTGGAAAGAATTTTACAGAAAACTTAATTACAAGTTTGCCACCGCTCTAAAATATTAATAACGCTTTGTTTTATAAACGTTATAAAAAGCCCAAAATTAGCCAAAACCGTCATAGAAAAAAGGTATTTCGAACTTTGATGACGCTTATTTATCAGCCGTCATGAATCCACTTATCAGCGTCATTAATAGGTCTTTTTGTTGTAGTGTTCATGAACCCCTATGATCTAAACCTAATATTTATGTTTATGTTTTTGATTTTGAGTATGAGTGAAAACATTTTTTGGTAGCTGATCTTAGATAAATTTGGGAAAAAATTTGTGCCAACATTATTGAGATAGGAGAATTTTTTGGGGATTCTCGAAAAGAAAAGGAAGAAAAATTTGGAAAATTTGGACTATGGCTTAATCTATGACTAAAAAGTTGGAAGAGAAGAAAAAAGTAGAGGGGCGGGAAGGAGTTGAGGGAGTAGAAAAGAGTAGAGGGAGGGAGAGAGAAAAAAATAGAAAAGTTATCTTTTATACCTATGTTGGGCTGCCCCCAAGTAAAAAAAATTGATGGCAAACTTGTAATATTTGTAAAAAAATTTGGACTGCCCCCAAGTAAACTTGGTAGTGCCCTTAGAAAAAATCTTTAATAATAGTGAAAGTTTGGGACAATATCCACTACAACGTGCAAAGTATTTTTTTTTTTTTTTATAACTGTTGTCAAAAAGCTGTGTTATACTGACACTTTTGAATGACAATTCAAGAACATAATCCTGATCTTTTGCGAGAATAATAACAGGAAATTTCTGCGCTTAATATTATTATTTTTATGCAAGAAGATTCAGAATGGCACAAAAAAATCTGCTGCGAAGCAGTACTATCTATATTTAGTGTGACAGCTTGCTTGACTTCCAATTTAATACACAGAAAGAGAAGTCAATCGGAAAGCTTATCACAGAGAAGTGACAGTAGTACTGTTGTGACACCAGCTACAGGTCCGGACTCCAAATCCTTCGTTCCTCTCCAGGTCTTTGGGCCCCAACGGAGGGGTGGGGGAGAAACTGTCCCACCTCATCACAGCCACACATTTGGCGGACGTCCATTGTAAGAACAGTTCATCCATCATCGTCCAGCCACTCGCTCATTATGCACACATCAGTGACATCACATGGAAGAGAGAGAATAGAAACCAGGAGAAGAAGAAGGTCATCTCACGAAATTACCAAACGACCCACTTATTTTCCATGCACTGAATTACCATTTTATTTTATTTTAGGTTTCTCCTTTGGAGATGTCCCGCGTTAAGCACGAGACTTAGTATGTACTGCATTGTATGTCTTTTCAGTCCATTGTTGTTCATAACTTCCACCATTTTTATGAATAAAAGGAATAATACGTTTCAATTGGCTCAATCCACTGACCTTCTGCCATCCGACATGGTCCTATGTATTTCTCCGATAACCGCAAGAGCCATTCGAGTTTGACATTTTTTTAGATTTTCAAGTTAATTAAGGAAACATATATAGGAGTTCAGTTCCCATATTTCCATGTAGGACGTTGGTTCATGAATAAGTTGGACAAGATTTCGGACTTGGACAATCTCTTTTCATAGGACAATATTTAGGTCATTTATTTTTCTTATTATCGGCCATATCGATCCAAATTCAACTTAAACATATTTTATATCTTAATGTGCGACCTAAGCTCAAAGCAAGATTCGACCATTTCCGTCGATCTGCTCGTAGGAACTAGCAAAGTTCAAAGAAATGAACTTCTAAAACGCTCATTGTCACCCTCGAAATGGACCTCGCTGGCCAAAACTCCGGCAACACTTCATGGCTTCAGAATGTTGTTGAACTCTCCTATCGTAGCATATTTTCTATTTTTTTTTTTTTTTGAAAGAGAAAGACTTGATAATATATATATATATATATATATATATATATATATATATATATATATATATATATATATATATATATGGAAGCGGATCAAAAGCTCCCTTTAGTAAACCCTCTAAAAACCTCCCTCACTCTCGGCCGTAATTTAATGTTAATATTAATGTTATTAATATTAATGTTAATATTAACATTAATATTATTATATTAACATTAAATACTAAATTAACATTAAACTTAACATTAAAATTAATATTAACATTAACATTAATATTAACATTAACATTAATATAAAAAAAAAAATATTAATATTAACATTAACATTAACATTAATATAACATTAATATTAATGTTAATATTAACATTAACATTAATATTAACATTAAATTACAGCCGAGAGTGAGGGAGTTTTAAGGAGGTTTTCTAAGGAAACTTTTGATCCGCTCCCTATATAATATATAATATATATATTATATATATATATAATATAATATATATAGCAAATGACTTCTAAACTAGTGGTTAAGAGAGATTGTGGGCCCAAGTGGTCAGAGTTCGAGCCCCAGTGGGGACAAGTTCGCCACAATTACCTATTACTTCAATATATATATATATATATAATATATATATATATATATATATATAATATATATATATATATAATATATATATAATATATTATATATATGCCGGGCGCTTGTAGCTCAAGTAGCTAGGCGTACCGGCACTTGGGGCATCGGACGGAGTTCGAGCCCCCACGGGGGCGGCTTGGTGGTTCGCCCACGGCCCCCGGGCCAGGCGGTGGCTGGTGTCTTTGACACGGCCGCTTGATTTTTAAAAAAAAAAAAATAAAAATAAAAATAAAATAAAAATATATATATATATATATATATATATATATATATATTATATATATATATATATATATATATATATATATATATGGGAGCTAACCCTCTAGCAGTCACCACTACTCTAATGGCTAGTTAATCCGGAGAGTAATTCTCCATTAAATGGACGGTCACCAACATTAACTCACACTAAGTGGACAGTTACAGAAACTAAAACTCCCACATTGAAGCACACGAACAACCACCCTTGAGCACATGCCCACTGGAACCTAGCTCCTACGAGAACTTACATCCGCTGCGTACGTGCGAAGTGCAAAGTGCGTCATCAAAGCTCAATTTGCGTCCTTCGTTCCCGTCCGAGTCACTTCAGGACCTAGCATGAAAGAAAATTTCCAATAAAATACATGACAAAATATATGTTTTTTAGATAATATGAACCTTGGTCTCTAGTAAAATATCATTCCAACCACATAAACTACAACTTCTCATGTGTACACCTCAATAAAAGAAATATCTTATATACACACATATAATTTGATACGTGACCACTTTCTAGAGAATACTTTTAATAAAACTTCAACAAATATTGGTGGATGGCATTAATTAATTACAATTTCAAACAAGGGGACACAAGGTTGTAATTAGAAACCGGGTTCCCTCGCTCACACGACACTGTTTAACCTTGTGTGGTGTGGGTGGTAGCAATCTTTATAAGGGGAGATGAGTATTGGCAATTTGCTGGCATTCGTTTGGCCTTGCACTTCTTCTCTCTCATCAAACCCACACCATCGTCATCATTATCATCATCATCTTCTTCCTTCCACTACACCAAGGTACTGGATTCTCACATGCACTCTTTCTCCAATGCTCTATGCATGTACCATCTATTTTTCGTACAAATTTTGTAGTCATCATAGTTATTTTTACTATGTTTATTTTCATATTTCTTGTATTTTTTACAAAAGTTTTGTATTATATTTTCTTAAATGAGTGTTGTTCATTTTGGTTATGGAAAAACGAGAAACTAACCTTGTATGCAATTAGAGTATATGCATGCCCAATGAAAAAAAAAAAACCTATGTTGCAATAACACGAATACACCACGACAAAATACAGACATTATAATACGAATATTACACTATTTTTGGCATGTTTAGGAGTATTTTGAAATTATTATTGCAAGAGTATGTGTACAATAAGACAACATAAGGACAAGGTTACACAAATACTGTGCCATGACATATCACTTAATAGTTTTTTTCCCCTCTAATTTAGTCTTAGTGTGTCATTGCACTATTGAAGGAGAATCAAGACTCACTACTGGCACATGGTGAGTCCGTTCCACCGAATAATTTCTGGATAGTATGGCAGAAGAGAGTAGTGTTCAAGAGAAGCCAACGGCGAGGAGTCATAAGAAGCAATTCCCAACACCAGAAACATAATATTTGCTAAAATCATATCATTCGAGCTGCGAAAACAACCTCTTCGCATATGAAGTTTTGATTTCGTATATGGAAGTTTCTATTCGGATTTTGAATTAGTGAGAGCTGTTGGGAAATCGGATACTGTCACGCCCCGTTCTCGTAGGAGCGATCGTCCTCGCTAAGGCGTGATGCTGCACGGGCCTAGGTTGCGCCCGTGCAAGGCCAAGTCCAGAAACGGCCGATTTGAGCTAGGCCACAGAGTCGCACAGAGTGTCCCCATTGCAGCGGAAAGTAAATAAACACAAGTAGAAGCAAATTCGATCTCTTTATTGATATTCACGAAGGTGACAAGCGGCGCTAGGCCGATATTACAAATCGCTCAAGCTCTCTCTGAAACATAAAAGGCGTGCCAAGTGGCTTACAAGATAGAATGATACATGACGATGTTCCGATACATTATGTCCTGTATAGGGTGCTTCAGCTTCTGCAACGTCCCAAGGCCCCGGAGTTGGCTCCGCACCTTAACACGTTCGATGGAAGCTCCGCACCAGCCGGCGTCTCCTGCTTCCTGCAAGCAGACTGTGGGGTTATCAGTACATTGTTATGCACTGGTGGGGAGGCTAGCTCGCCCACAATGCCATCATTACCAAACACGTTGTTTACTTTCGTGCACCGACTATCATTCATTGTCTTTCTAATCTTGCCTTAGGGTCAATTTCATGGCACATATCATGACATATCTCGTGTTACTGATTTCAAGTGTCGTATGGAAAATGCATGCACGACTTACCCATACTTACCGTCCGGCCTTCCTGTCCAAAGTAAACCAAGTTAGTCAACAATATACATGAAGTAACTTAACGTGATTCATGCAAACATTCAATGTTACGGGCGTGTCCATGTCTCGGGTTCTAGCACGTCGTGGGCATGTTCTAGTGTTACGTTTCGAGCATGTTCAGGAGGCACATTTCAAGCATGTTCGGGGTGGTATATTTCAAACATGTTCAGGCATGTTACATTTCGAGCATGTTCATGTTCAGGATATTACTTTGCAAGCATGTTCAAGAGTGTTATATTTCGGGCATGTTCAGGAGTGTTATAATTCGAGCATGTTCAGGAGACACTTCATTAAGTTAACTTAGACTACTTTGATTTCAATGCAAGAACTTGCACGTGGATTGCCACCAGCATAGTCCACTTAATCTACATGCACGGGTCGCTGGCTTTATAAGCCATTTAGGACATTCCCCTGTGGTATTTCTCAACTTAGCATAGGGTGATGGCTGGTACACCCGTTAAGTCTCTTGAATATACCCTGCACTTACGTCTCTTGGTGCCCAAGCCCGCACCCAAGCAGCCCGTAAGCCCCGTATTGATTCTGCCTAGGCCGGCCACGGTTTACCCCCCTAACGCCCGTGCCGCAGAATCCTTCCACACGACGGCCACGGTATTCCCCCCATCGCCCGTGCCGTTTGTCCACGACCATTTCGTATTGTCTTGTCATTTTAACTTAGCGGCTATCTCCGAGCCGTAGGCTAACCCTTAGCCATAATGCGTTATCGACCAGGTTGGCGTCCGTGCAGCGCGGGTAGCGAGCCCCGTTGCACGTGCCCGTCACACCTGTCCCTAACGTCTTTCATGTCTTATCTTTCACGTATTCTTTTTTTTCTTTCTTTCTTTCACTTGTTCATTTTATTCATCGATTCATTCACGTATTCATTCATTTCTTCGTTCATTCATTTGTTGATCCATTCATTCATGCATTACGCAACTCCCAGTGCGGGAGTCGCCTTGGCGACCCATCGGTCCCATAGCCTTTCAATATTGCTAAACTCTACTCGGAGCGACTATGTTGATAGTCTTTCCGTTTCATTGTTGTAAACCATTCATTGTTTCATTGTTTGAACGCATAAGGGACATGAACGTGAGCTTGTGCCTTAGCACGAGCGTAGAGCGCGGTGCGAGCGTTTCTATGTATTTGCCGAGTTCTTTTCCATGTTCTAAACAAGCATGCAAGATGGGATTACCTTAGCTAGGTGCGTTGAGTCATTTATTAGCATGCAAGAGGTTATCGCCTAGCGATTCTCGTGATAGTGTCCGTATTGTTATGTGTCTAGGCTAAGCACAGACGGGTTCATCGGAGCCACCCACCTTAGCGATGTTCGCATCGGCCGAGCGATACTCCGAGCGCGCCTTTGAAAGTCTAAGTCTGGATTCATCTTGACGGGCCAATGCAAGCATTGCATCGATTCTACATCTGGTCGAGGCCAACTCTTCGGGTCGACGGCTCGTTTGAGTCGTTGTACTTGCCGTTTGGATCGGCGTTCCGCTAGGGCGGAGCGGGTCGTTACATAATACACCACTCAAAATAAGTCTCGTCCTCGAGACTTCTTGAGTGCAGGTCATCCTATCATTCCTTAACTCGTGTCGTCGTGTTCTTAGACAATTTCTTCGAACGGCTCTATCGTTCGATGGAATCGAACCATACTTGATATCTTTCTAAGTTCCGTATCGCACGCGTTTGGTCGATTTTAATGAATAGCCTTTCATTCCTTTTATAGTTGATTGTACTTATTCAATTCAAGTGTTTCTTCATCTTGGTTGCTATTTCTCTGTGTCATGGGACGGAAATATTCGCACGAGGCACATTGTAACTCGTCAAATGCGGGGGTCGTAGGCTGAGGCAAACTCACTTTCGTTTATCTCGGTCATCGAGATGACCCGATTGGCTTCTCAAGCGTTCGTGTCCACGAAATCAGTATGATTTCTACTTAGCGGGGTCGACCAAGTCTATGAAATTTTCGTCCGATTCAAGACTAAGTATTGCACTATCCTCGAGTATTCTATAAATGGTCCAATTCGTCAAGTTATACCAACTTTTATTTGCACGATATCGATTCCATATCATTCATTGTTTAGGGCCAATCTCGTTGTCGTTCACGCACACTCCGCTTACACGTTTCTTGATTCCGAGCCACGCTCGTACTAGTATCGATCCTTTACTTAACGCAATTTCAAGATCTTCGACACTCTTCCATTCCTCAAGTCGTGCTAGAACTCATTGTATCACTTGGCCGGATCGTGCACGCATTTCAGGCGTCCCCGAAATACCTGCATTCAGCCTAGCCGTATGATCTAGAAATTGTCATTCTCACTCGAGTCGCATCGTGCACATACTCAAGCGTCCCTGAATATATGCATGTCAGAATCTCGTGAGGGGTATTCCTATATTCGTGATTCACACTATCCATCCATGCCAATCCTCAAGATCAATCCTTCGATTGATAACTCATGAAACAGGACGTCTCGCCTACCCGCTAGGCCATCTTTTCGAGGCTAAGTCAATGTCAGGATTGGAATCATAGTTCCCCAACAATAATGCCAACACTGACCCCAATCCTAGGGTCAAACCAGAGTCGGTAGTACAGGATTTTCTACCCACGCTCGCGTCACTCAAATTTCTAAACATCGAGCACGATTACCTATTCGCATCAATGTATTCGTCGCACACCGCAACGAATTCAAATCCATTCAAATCACTAAATTGACATAGTCACATATCCATTCTAACCAATTCCGTATTCGATCACGAGTTAATCTAACTTG
>JANAVB010009637.1:0-29093 GCA_029216955.1 Iris pallida
TGCATTTGGAGGTGCACCTCCGCCTGTACAGAGACCTTCTTCCATCATTCATGATTTCTCTCAACAACAGCCGCCTTCGGGATCGGTTGATGCAGTGCAGCTGTTCGTATTGTTTCAGAGGATGGTGGAGGCCCAGCGATAGCAGTCCGTTCATTTTTAGCAGGGCATAGAGAATGCCCATCAGCTTGCCCTGACGACGGTGGAGAGAGTCATTGTGCAGCCCCAGACAGGCCAGATGCAGCAGTATCAGCCGAGGATACCAAGGATCCAGGAGTTCCAGAAGATGCGCTCGCGGGACTTCCGCGGCACAGAGGGGATTCTGTATGCGGATGACTGGATAGAGCACATCGAGGAGATATTTCGGCTAGCAAAGATTCCAGCACGACCGCAGATTGAGGCGACAGGTAGTCAAATGCAGCACCTGGCTTGTACATGGTACCAGACGGACCCGAGGGTCGGTACAGAGTGACAGACTTGGGCAGCCTTCAAGAAGCTGTTCAATGAGAAGTTTTTCTCTGACACAGCTCTTGGCACCCTAAAGACGCTATTTGAGAGCTTAGTTCAGGGCAGTCAGACTGTCGAGGAGTATGCTAGGAAGTTCTGTCGTCTGGATAGATTTGTTGAGGGACTGAGTTAGACATCGAAGGCCCGGAGATTCCTGAAGGGATTAGTCAAGGAGGTCAAGTCCTTGACCAAGAGTGACCAGAGTACCACTTTTGAGGAGATTCCGGTGGGTGCCCTAGCAGCAGAGGATAATCTTGAGCTGAAGCTCAAGAGGGGACGAGACTCTCATGGAGACAGTGGCAGCAGAGGACCGGCCAAGAGGCCCCACTTCCAGCAGCAGTTCCAGCAGAGGCCGTTTCAGCAGCGGCCTGAGGGGCAGGCCTGTGCACCTTTTTAGCAGGTGCAGCAGCAGCAGCCGAGACATCAGCAGCAGGCACCCAGACAGCAGCCCACCAGTTGTGCCTACTACAAGAAGCCGAGGCATGAGTAGAACGACTACATGAAGAGGCTAGGCAGGTGCCTACTCTGTGGTTCAGCGGACCACCAACTGAAGGAGTGTTTCCTATTCATAGGACGAGCAGTGTAGGGAGCAGGAGCCAAGGCTCCAGCAGGGCAGTAGAATGGACCTTTACAGACTCAGTAGCAGAGGTTCGTACAACATCAGCAGCAATCCAGGGAGGTTAGCAGGGGCGAGCTTTCGCCATGGTAACTGAGGACGCAAAGGCCATCATAGATCTTATTACAGGTTCTGTTCTTCTCGACTCCATTCCAGCTTTTGCTTTGTTCGATTCAGGGGCTTCCCACAACTTTATGTCTGTATCTTCTGCTATTAGACACCACCTTGTATCTGAATCATTGCCTAGGACTTGCAAGATTACGATCGGGGGTGGTATTATCCTCGTTAGTGATATTTGCAAGGGCCAAAGAGTTGATTTGGGAGGCCGAGAGTTGGATGTGAGTCTGCTCATGATGCCATAGTCGAGCTACGATATCGTACTCGGTATGGATTGGTTGAGCAGGTACTACGTCGGCATAGATTGCCGCGGGCGTAGAGTTCTTTTCAGAGCGCCTGGAGAGCCAGAGTTCGAGTTCACCCGACGGTAGGCGGAGCAGAGCAGCAGAGTTTTCTGTAGAGTATCAGTTGAGGAGCAGGCAGTGCCACACCCTTTAATAGCAGAGTTCATAGACGTCTTTCCGGAGGATTTGCCAGGACTACCACCAGACAGAGACGTTGAGTTCTCTATAGACTTGGTGCTCGACACAGAGCCGATATCTCAGCACGTCTATAGGGTAAAAAATAGTGAGCTGGTAGAGTTGGAGAAGCAGGTGGATAAGCTACAGGACAAGGGCTTCATCCGATCAAGTTCTTCACCATGGGGTGCACCGGTACTCTTTGTACCAAAGAAGGATAGGTCGGTCAAGATATGTATCGACTAAGGGGTACTCAACAACCTCACGATCAAGAACAAGTACCCGTTGCCGAGGATCAACGATCTCTTCGATCAGCTGAGTGGGGCGAGGGTATTTTCTAAGATTGATCTGAGGTCAGGTTACCATCAGGTGAAGGTAAAGAAGGGGGATATCCTGAAGACCGCATTCAGGATACGGTATGGCCAGTTTGAGTTCATGGTGATGCCATTTGGGTTGACTAATACCCCGGTGGTATTCATGAACCTGATGAACAAGGAGTTACACCAGTACTTGGACAAGTTCATGATGGTGTTCATCGATGATATCCTAGTATACTCGAAGATTGAGGAGGTGCATGAGGAACACTTGAGAGTGGTTCTGGAGACTCTCAGGATGGAGGAGCTTTATGGCAAGCTCTCGAAGTATGTGTTCTTTCTGGACAGAGTTGACTTCTTGGGTCATGTGGTGACTGGAGATGGGATCATAGTTGACCCGAAGAATATCACAGAAGTTGAGGCTTGGACAGCACCGAGTTCAGTAGCGGAGATAAGGAGCTTCTTAGGATTGGCAGGCTATTACAAGATATTCGTACATGATTTCTTTCGGGTTGTAGAGCCATTGACTAGGCTGACCCGGAAGGACTCAGAGTTTATTTGGTCAGAGGAGTGTTAGGTCACTTTTGATGAGTTGAAGAAGCAACTGACGACAGCTCCGATTCTGACATTGCCATCAGGATCATGAGGGTTCACTATCTACAGTGACGCCTCAGGGAAGGGTTTGGGTTGTGTCTTACAGCAGCATGGGAAGGTGATTGTCTATGCTTTCAGGCAGTTATGTCCCCATAAGAAGAACTACCCTACCCATGACTTGAAGTTGGCAGCAGTTATATTTGCTTTGAAGTTATGGAAATACTATTTATACGGAGAGCGGGTGGAGATCTTTACATATCATAAGAGCTTGAAGTATGTGTTTACACAGAAGGAGCTCAATATGAGGCAGCACAGATGGTTGGAGTTGATAAAGGACTTCGACATTTTCTTGCAGTATCACCCAGGGAAGGCTAATGTGGTTGCCGATGCCTTGAGTAGGTATCCGACAGCCATATGTTTGACAATGGATCGTTACTTGCTAGCAGATTTGGAGAGCCTGGGGATCGAGGTGGTCGTGCCAGGAGTTCAGATGCAGATGTAGGGCCTTCAAATTTAGTGGGACTTGATAGAGAGGACTATTCAGTTTAGTACTGCATACCACCCTCAGACGGACGGACAGTCAGAGAGGACTATTCAGACACTTGAGGACATGCTGCGGACTTGTGTCTTGGATTTTGGAGGATCCTGGGAGGATTATCTGCACTTAGTGGAGTTTGCATACAACAACAGTTTTCAGGCCAGTATTGAGATGTCACCATTCGAGGCACTGTACGGGTGCAGATGTCGTACACCCTTGTCTTGGGATGACGTTGGAGAGCGAGATTTATTAGGACCTGAGATGGTTATGGATGCACCCGAGAAGGTGAAGCTCTTCAGAGATCGACTTCGCATGGCGCAGGACAGACATCGGCACTGGGCCGATAGCCACCACAGACCTTTGGAGTTTGAGGTACATCTTAGGGATAGGATTAGAATTAGGAGTTGTTTTTCTTGTGATTTTGTTTGATCATGTTTGAATATATTAGTAATTGAGACGTTGTTTGTGATTAGGTTGGAGATCTAGTTTTCTTGAGGATATCTCCGACACGTGGTACGATACATTTTGGTGGAGGTGGAAAGCTTAGCACGTGCTTCATCTGACCTTTCGTGATCAGCGGGAGAGTCAGTGACGTGGCTTATAGGCTAGACTTGCCAACTGTATTAGTGGGAGTCCATAACGTATTCTACGTGTCGCAGTTGAGACGGTATGTGGCAGATCCTAGCCATGTACTCGATCATTCAGAGATTGAGGTAGGACCTACTCTTATCTATCCAGAGCAGCATGTGGAGATTCTGGATCGATGAGAGAAGGTTCTGAGGAACCAGGTGATACCCTTGGTTCGCGTTGCATGGAGGCATCATTCTCCAGGAGAGTCTACCTGGGAGCGGAAGGATAAGATGCGCGAGCGATACCCATATCTTTTTGGACCTTGAGGTATGATTGTCTATCTTTCTCATCAGTTCAGTTTCGTCTTTCAATTTCGAGGACGAAATTCTTTTAAGGAGGGTAGATTTGTCACTACCACTTTTTAGCCTTGAGGGTATTTTGGTCATTTGTGAATTATTTGATTTGATTTAAATTTTTATTATTTAATTAATTGCTAATTGTCATGTTAGCCCTTAATCTAGTTTTGACCTAATCTAAGGGTTAGTCATTAACATAGAGGCTAAGTTAGAAGATGTTAACTTCATGGCTAAGTTAGAAATATCTAAATATTTAGTTAAGTTTGATATTTTAGCTTGAGGGTTGAATATACACATGAGCCTTTACTAAGGAACTTAGAAACTTACCAAGAGAGAAGTCCATAGCTACCTAGTGAATAAAAACCCTAACCCTAATCCCTACATGGCCGACCAAGAGAGGCACACCCCCTATATAATACCTCTTCATTAATGCTTGCCTCATTTTATTTCACATTAAGCCTACTTTAGTGTTCTTCCCCAAATCTTCACCATTCATCCAAATTACCCCCAAATTTAGCCTAATACCTTGCATTGGGATCCCTTGTTGTTGAAGAAGGACTTGGAGGCTAGCTAGCTAAGGTTTGGAGCTCACTTGGCCATAGCACTTGGAGAGGACACCATCCTTTAGAGTTATTCTTGAGATTTGTTCCCAATAAGTAAATGTCCTAAATCCTATTAAATTTCTATTTTCTTTCCATAGATGCATCCATCTAGGTGTCCCCTAGCTGTAGGTAAAGTTTGATAGGAAATAGAATTGGATTGGTGTCCGTATCGGACACGTATCAGTGACTATGCCTATGTGTTTGACGAAATGCCTTAATAAAGTTTTTATTGCTATTTTCAAAAACTAATTTTACAAAATTATAGATCTATATGTAGGTATTATTTTTTGTGAGGACTGAGCATACTTTCGTGTCGTGTCCGTGTCCAAAATTGACATGGATACGCAGCACGAGTAGTGTGTTCGGTGCCCTGCTGCTCGTGTGTCCTAGCAGACACGACACGGTACCCCGGCACCTAAAATTTGGTGTGTGAGTGCAGGCAAACACTGACAACATGCACACAAAGTTTGAGGTGATTTCGTTGAGTGGATCGAGAGAAATCTCGATCACACTATTTTTTAAAATACTGCACGCGTTGTCAAATCCCCACTGATACGCATTCGTATCATGGACACGGGGACACGTGGACTAAATATAGGGTGTTAGACACCTAGGCCTAACCCTAACCTACCTCTAGACACGAACCCAAGACCCTTGGTGTTGTGTGTCGTGTCTTGGGACACTCGATACATCAGCACGAGGCAGTGCTGAGCACTGTCCTCTGATAACCAATTCGATTTTGGTTGGACACTGTTGGACACCACTTTGGACATAAACTAGGCCACATTCAGACACTGTTGTACGGACACATGTTTGACACATATGTGATACTCCTTCGACACCTTTTATACCTTCTTTTCAATGTAATTGTTTGAGTGTTGTCAGAGGGGATTTCGACTGATACCTGAGATTAGTTATAAGTTGATATTGGGGTTTTGTTTGATTTAAGTTGATGTATTACCTAGGTTTTGGTTTCAAATGTATGATTCCCAGGTTAGCATATTCATTCATTAGTTGGATTTGATTTTTCGAATAAATGAGAATTAGGATTTAAATTAAATTGTTGAGTTTTGATGTGAACTGAATGATGCATAATTGAAATATCAATTTTCAGTCCCTTTTCATTACAGTCCTACTTTTTTCCTCTTTAAAAATTGAATGTAATAATGAAGCATGTAGGTATCCTAACTAATGAAGCATGTAGGTATCCTAACTGAACTGTGAGTATATTATGCATATGTGAATAATGTAATGCACTATCAAATGCATTAGTATATATGGATGTATGCAAATATGATATGTACCTCTTTACATAAATACATATATGGTTGAAGGCACGACTGAATGAATACATGAATGAATGAATGAATGTAATATGTATAGATATATGAATATAATTTAATGCAAAGTTTAATGTAAATTATGCATATGTGATATGAATACATGTATATAATGTAATGCATGAATGCATGAATAATGTAATGTATGTAATATAAAGCATGTATGTAATATATAGATGTAATATAAGAATGCATGTAATGTATGTATGTACACATGTATGTATACATGTATTTAGGTATAGTATATAGACTTGTGTGGTTCATTTTGGCTTGGTAATGTGTTTGATTGCTAGTATAGGCTTGGTTAGGCCTAGAATGACTTGTTAGACTAGGATTAGACCTAGAATAGCTTGGTTGACCTAGTTTGACTTTATAAGTTGACCAGAGTTGACCAAGAGTTGACTTTAGTCTAGAATTACCTAAAAATCTTATAGAATGTATTGTAAAGTTTAATATTACCATTCTGGACATGTTGTGATCTGTGTTGCTCTAAATAGGACTCATCTACTCTGTCTGGACATCTACACTTACCAGATACTCAGGATATCAGACGAGTACATTCTCTGACCGTTTTATACTTGCTAGAACTTATATTCTCCTCTAGATTACTTTACTTGATGCTGTCACGTTGGTAACACGGATTGGTACTATATGGATCTTTTATGAGATGTTATCCCCCTCGAGAGCATCGTATACTTCATGTCTTGTGTGTTTCACTTACATCATGTGTCTCTATGCTTTCACTATTCATGTATACTCTTGTGATTTATGTACTCTCATGTTCACAAAGCCCTCATGAATTAATTTCACGTGCTCTCATTTGTGAGGCAGTGAAATCATAAATCTTAACATAACTTGTCTCGATCCTTGTGTATTGATTGGGGATGGGGGAGTAGAAATAGTCATGTGAATAATTCTAAAGTATTGTAACCATGAATCAACTCTGTAGTATAGCCATGAATTATATCCAGCTGTTGAAATGTCTATCTTGTACTTTAAATCACTAGTCACTGATAGTTCTTTATAGTAGATATTTTCATTACAGTCATCTCCTTTACTTCATATACATTCTTTCAGTTATTCATGTATCTTACTCTATTACATGCTTTATATTTTCTGACATGATATGAACTGTATGAGATATATTTTGCTCGTTCATGTCCTGACTGGACCTGTTGATGTATTACAGAGGATGAGGATGAGGCTTTTTGTACCACTTACTATGGAGCAGCCTTAGATGACGCCTGCGATCTGGACCTCCAGCAGGATCCACTAGAAGTAGAGGATGATACCCCCATAGTTTAGTCTTGCTAGCTTATAATTTATCTTATTTCTGTTGTCCTATCTCATTTGGATACTTTATTGTATATATTCGGGATCTTGTGTTATTTGGGATGGTTGTGGAGATGTTACCTTAGACACTTAGACTTCTCTCCTGTTTGTATTTTATTTTGTGGATTCATATCTATCTATCTATCTTATCGTATCTTCTACCTTAGATTGTGATTGTACCTATCTTATTGTTCCTCTGTTTGGAGAGTATATCTTGTGCAGTTATATTTCATACTATGTTAGATGTTGTGACATAGGACAGCATTCTACCGCCGATACTGCGGCATAGGCTGGACGTTCCTACTTTTTGTGCCCCTACACTTGGTGCGGGTCGTGATACTAACTCCATCTTGTTGACACGACACTGACACACTCCTTTTGCTGATACTGACCCGGTTATGACACTGACACTGATACTCATCGTGTGTAGGCTGGACACTGACACGGCCATGACACTTTTACTGACACTGACACTTCTCTTGCTGACATGACGCAACACACTCTCATACATATATCAGTCCTATATATTGTAATGACCCGCTCTGCCCTAGCGGAACGCCGATTCAAACGACAAGTGCAACGACTCAAACGAGCCTATAACACCCACTTTTCTAAAATGAAAGTAACTTTGAACTTTTATAAAAGTTTATTATTTAATAATAGGATTTATGATTTATGGGAATTTTTAATTAATTTAATACTATTTAAAATTGGTAAATTATAATTTTGATGTGTTAGCTACTGAACTCTAGAACTGTTGAGCCTAGAGACTAACCATGGCCATGGGGACCTAATCATGTGATTAGAATAACTATTTACAACTTTTTAGGCTAAGGATATTTTGGTCATTTTGTAACTTTTGAATTATTTAGAATTTTGATTAATTGGTGAATTTTAGATTATTTTAATAATATTTAAATTGATGTATTATGATTTTGGTCATTTTTCATATTTTAATATTTTAGGAAAATTTTATATTTTTAATATTATTTTTATTGGATTTGTTTAGTCGGGTTTGAGTTTCGTCTCGTTTCGACTTATTTTGTGACCCGGGTAGCTTGAACTCTAGATGGGACCCAATATTAAGTTAAGCATGGCTCACAAGACCCGACGTTAAGTTAGTTAATTAAACTAATTTTTATCATGTTAGAATGGTTAAGTTAGAGACTCAAAACTAGATCATTTTGACCCCAAACTTGAACCTAGTCTTGACTTAACCATATGAGACTAGAGAGGGGCAATTAGGATATTTCTCATTAGCCCTAATGGACTTTTTATGGCAGCCACCTTTAGGGAAGAATGATTCATTTCATTCATTACAATCTTGCCTCTTTTATTTTTCTTTTGTTCTTCTCCAATTTTAGAGAGCCTTCCCATTGATTTGATCTTCAAATCAAATCATTCCTTCACCAAACCTTCCCTCAATCATTCACATTCCCCAAGGGAAGGGTGCTACCAAGGATTGGAAGAGGAGTGCAAGGAAGAGTGTCCACTTTGAGGGATCTTCGTATCGGAGTCGTGTCCTAAAGAATTTTATTGGGATTCTACTCCCAATAGGTAAAACCCATCCTCTAAATCAATTTTCTTTGCATATAAATTAGTTTTGAATCCACAGGATCCATCCTCATGCATGTGTCCCATTTAAATTCAAATTTGAGGCCATTTGGAGCTCTCTTGAGGATTTTAGATATGTGTCTTGTGTCCTACGTGATAGATCCCAAATTAGGACACCCCATGTGTATGTATGTATGATAATAGTTTAATAGATATTTAAATTTGATTTTAGAATGGTTAGAGAGTGGATTGATCTTAGTTAGGATGGTTAGAATGAGTTTCATTTGGATACCTATGTTGGTATCCAAGTATCTTGGTCAACCCAAATTCGTTATAACATTCATCCACGTTTTTATTAACCAAAGCAACTTAGAAATGTCATAACTTTTAGCTTAGAACTCCGATTTATCTCCCATTTTTTTTAAAAGAACCGTATCGAAGTTAGATTTGCAAATATATATATTTTAGTAAGCCAAATTCATTCTGAAACTTTCTGTAAAATTATTTGAGTGTCAGCTGTACGAAAGACGAACGCGTTTCGGTGTTTTTGCGATTTCGGGAGCTTCCAGACACGAAAATACGATCCGTTTAAAGTTTCGGAAAGCTAACACAAAGGGATACGACATACGTTAATCCTAGAATTTTGTGAATGCCCAATTGGTACAGTATTGGTTTTAAGTAGAAGAGTGACTATACGATATATACATTTTGTGTAACCTATGAGCCTATGTAGTATGGATATTAAATGAATATAGAGTATGTAATGCATGATATGTTAGTTGAATGAAATGATATATATACGATATATACTCTCTTTACATTAATGTATATATATGGTTGACTGCAAACATGTAGGAATGCAATTAATATAATGCATATAACCAATGCATGAATGAAAGAATGATATACAATGTATGCATAAAAGTATATAATGAATGCTAGATATGAATGCAAGATATATATGTAATGATAGATATGAATGCATAATGTATAAATATTATAATGCAATATATAATGATAACATGTATGGTAATGTAGAGTATATGATGCAAACATGAATGAATGGAGGAAATACATGTATATAGGTAATATAGAATGTAATATATGAATACAGGCATGCAAGATAATGTATTGTATCCATATATGATGTATTCAACTTAAAGATAATATAATATATGAAAGAAATGAATGATAATATATAACATGATATGTATGGTAATACAAGGTATTAAATATATGATGTGTGCATGTTTGTATGTCTCTATGTTAATGTATGAAATGATATGAATATACAATGTATGCATATGTATAAAACATGTAGGTAATGCATAGATGCATGAATGAAATGAATGTTTGCAATATGTTAATATAAATACAAGTATATAATATGCATGAATGTAAGTATAATATAATACAAGTATACATGTATGTATCATGTAAATATAATATACATGATATGTATGTATGCAAGGTAAGTATGTATATATGTATGCAAGGTAAGTATGTATGTATGTATATATACATGATATGTAAATATAATATACATGATATGTATACAAGGTAAGTATGTATGTATGTATTTATATAAACTGAGCTAACCTATAACCTTTTACACACATGCATTCATACACCCTTTGACATCATGTATACCATGTCACATACACCAACCTATCACTAAATTTTAGAACATTAACACATATCCTTTCACACACATGCCAAACACACACATACTCACTTACTCTTTTACCTCTCTTTCTCTCTCTCTCTCTCTCTCTCTCTCTCTCTATATATATATATATATATATATATATATATATATGTATGTATGTATGTGCCTATATATATAGCTTTCCTATATATATCTATGTATATGAATATGTGAATGTGAATAATATATATACATTATATGACTAAGTTTGTGTGCCTTGTTAGCTTATGGTTTAGTTTTCTGCTTGGTTTAGCAAGTGACTTAGGCTATGAGTTAGTAGCTATCTTGGATACTTGATTTGCATATACTTAGTTTGTTTAGACCTAGAATAACTTGTTTGACCTAATTTAGACTTGTTAGACCTAGTTTGACCATAGTTGACCTAGGTTTGACTTTCAGGTTTGACCAAGTTGACCAAGAGTTGACTTTGATCTAGATTGACATAGAATCATGTAGAATGCATAGTAGAACTTCATATTGCCATTTTGGACTTGTTGTGACTTGTGCTGTTCTGATTAGGAGCCAGACACCTCTCCTCGGACAGTATATTTACTTTGGATATGCAGACATCAGGCGAGTACATTCTATGATCATTTCATATCCTTTTAGAATTATTTTTCTGCTTTAGATTACTTTACTTGATGCTGTCACGTTGGTAACAAGGATTAGTACGATATAGATCCTTTCTTGAGATATTATCCCCTCAGGGAGCATATATTATCTCCTTAGGGAGCATTGGATACTACATGTTTTGTGCATTTTACTTACATTGTGTATCATTATGCTTCGTGGTTCATTGATCACTTGTGACATGTACTCTCATGATCACAGAGTCTTTCTTGAATCACCCATTTATGGACATTCCCAAAATCACCCATTTATGGGCCTACCATGTATCACCCCTTGTGGGCTATTGCATGGATCGTAACATAACCTGGCTGAATCCTTGTGTATTGATTAGGGTACGGGGGAGTAGAAGTAGACATGTGAATAATATACAAGTAGTGTAGTTCCCAGAATCACTCCATAGTATAGTTTCCAGAATCTTCTATGCCATTCACATGTTTATATTATACTCTGACTCATTAGCCACTGTTAGTTCTCTACTTATAGTAGATATTTCTATTACAGTTCTCTCTTTATTTACATTATGTACTTTCTTCAGTTTCCTGTATCTTACTCTACTGTATGCTTATATTTCTAACCTGCTATGAACTGTTGAGATGTATTGTGCTTGCTCTGTCTTGACTGGACCTGTTGAAAATATTACAGAGGACGAGGAGGAGGCCTGTGTGGATACTTTCTATAGAACAGCTCTAGATGACACCTGTGATCCGGATTTCCAGCCGAATCCACTAGCTGTAGAGACTGAGCCTTCCTAGTCTAGGTTTTACTATTTCTATCATTTAAGATCTGGATTGTATATATTCTTTCATATTATGTACTTGAGACCTTGTATTTATGGTTGTTTGCTGAGATGTTATCTTAGACACTTAGACTCTTCTGATCATCTGTATTTCATTTGAGTTCTATATCATATCGTACTTCTTCTTCCTTAGTTGTGATTGAGTTTACTTTCTGCTATGTCACCCCCATTCGGGGAGTATAAACTGCTTAGCATTATATTGTTAGATGTTGTGACCTAGGACATCGTTCTACCACCAACACTGCGGCGTAAGCTGGACGTACCCACTTCTCGTGCCCTTACTCTAGGGTGCGGGTCGTGATACATTTTTAGTGGTGGCCCATGCAGGTCAAGTTTATGTAGTGGTATTCGAACTAGAGCATCACTACAGCCTGCAGTAGGATTAGGATATTTTTAAGGGTACTCAATCACACTAGGAAAATTCTTAATCAGATTCCCTTATCTAAATTGTTGCTTATTGACTTCCTTTGAATATAAACTCTCCCCTTTGAATTTTTGCTTTATTCTCAGAAATTGCTTCTTGATTTGATCTGTCTTCATGATGTTTATGAAGACACGATCTCATCGCTTCGGTTCAGGGGATGCTATCGAGAGGCTAGCCACCTCTCGTCCTGTTCATCAGGGCCTCGAGATCGCAGCTCCTGTTGTGCCGACTCAGGTTCGCGTTGCTGCTACATTGGAGGTGCACCTCTGTCTATACAGAGACTTTTCCCGTCATTCCAATTTCTCTCAGCAGCAGCGGTTCATGCAGCATCCGCAGTAGACCAGGGGAAACCAGCAGGGCGAGCTATAGTCAGGACAGTCGAGGATGCACAGACCATTAGAGATCTTGCTGCAAGTTCCGTTCTTCTCTATTCCATTCCCGCAATTATCTCGTATAACTATCTTGAAATTCGATTCCATCTGTTCCTTGTTGACTGATCAATTTGTTCTGTTGTTTCTGTGTTATGTTTGTTTTTTTCTTCTGAGAAAAAGAATCATATGGGCTAAGTCACCTCAGTTATGGGATCTAGAATCTTCGATAGTCATGTTAGGTGGCATAGTGAGGACATATAGTCAGATTTTGGACCTATTTCTCGGGTGTGGAAATTTAAGGTTTTCGTCGTCGCATGCGGCAATACGAAAATTTTAAATACCATGAACCTAGAGGTATGTACCTTAGTCAAGGACTCTATGATTATCGTAGCCTTGCTTACTAGTATGACGAGGATTTTGAGCACCATGATTTTGGATAGACGCATATGATTATCAGATTGTACCTTAAATGCTCTTGAACAAGTTTTCTCTACTTTTGTTCAGTCTTTTAAAAAAAATTGTTTTGTTTGTTTTGTTTCTCATTATTTAACTTAGGAGTAGGAGTAGCTTTAGCTGTATTATAAACCTTTGTGTAACTTCTTACTATGAATCTCTTCTTAAAATAATGAATCGATGATTTTGCTAGACCTTATCTTAGATTTGATATTATAGCTCTGGTTTCAAAATGGTTCCTTCTTTTAAACAAATAAGCAGAACATATTTTATCATTATTTCCTTCTTGCTATTATTCTTGTATTAAATAATAATAATAATAATAATAAAACTGTCTTGATTACATCAATCACCTGCTTTGCAATCTTGGTAGGAATCTAAATGTTGGTCTTGATATAGAATTTGATTTTTATATTGGGACATGAGAATATATATAGTGGACACAGATACTTTGTCTGACACGTATGCATGCTACACTTTGATTATCAACCCATCTAAATGCATATTAATATGTTGTTGATGTTTAAATTCTCAAAACCCTAATATTCTGATACAGTACAGTATCAGAGACTGGTTCTCTGCTTTTCCAGTTTAAATTCATAATTTAAATATAAATTTTATGTTATTAGTTTTGTTTACATTACTGCACATGTATCTTATACACAAGGTTTTAATTCTTAAAGAAATTGGTTAAGTTTTGTATTTGAACTTGTCGAATCTGAGACTGTGTGCATATTAACCATTAATACTGGATTTTAAATATTAGTTCAAATTGCTATTTTTAAATGTAATATTTTGAGGTATATACATTGTTGTATGTAGGGATATAATGTTAGGTTTCATATTTTTACATGTTAGGTTGTGATAAACATTGGGTTGGTTTGATGTTCGAATTTCTCCAAAATCCTAAAACTGAATACATGTTAACATTTTTCACATTGATTTTAAATGTTTAGTTCAATTTCAGATTTAATATGTAATGTTAAACTGAACTGAATGATTGAACCCTTCATTTTAAGTTATAACCCCTGTACACTTGACACTCTACACTAATGTACACTAATGTTCACAACTGCCATGTAAACCTGACCCTTCATCTCTATGTTATGTTCATATATATATATATATATATATATATATATATATATATATATATATATATATATATATATATATATATATATATCGTCCTAGGCGATCATTGTCTTTAGTTGTTAATTCATTGGATAAAGCGATTCGAAGAGATGGGATTTGAATATCAAGAGAAAGAACTGCTTCACTTTTGTAGACCAAAGAAAACGGCGTTGTACCGGTGGGAGTCTGTACTGTAGTACGATATGCCCATAGACATTCTCCAAGTTTCTTATTCTAATTACATTTATTTGATGAAACAAACTTCTTGAGTAGCTTAATAATAGTCTTGTTGAAGGCTTCTGCCAGACCATTAGCTATGGGATTGTAGGCTGTAGAGGCTATATCTTGGATCTGGTTTTTCCTACAGAACCGATGAAATTCTTTGCTCACAAATTATGGACCATTATCATGGATAATCCTCTAGGAAAGTCCAAAACGATATATCACATGATGTTTAATAAAACTGATAACATTAGATATTTTCACTTCAACAAGTAGTATAGCTTTCGCCTATCTTGAAAAGTAATAAGTTATCTCCAAATTAAATTGGTGTCCTTTAGATGAAGGAGGATTAATAGGTCCAATAAAATCTATTCCCCAAGCTTCGAAAGGTTAGGACGCGGTCGTTGGGTGTAAAAATTCTGAGGGTTGATGTATAAAATCTACATAAATCTGACAAGCCTTATATTTTTTTCATAATCAATAGCATCAGCTACCATAGTGGGCCAATAATAACCCAAATGCCTCAATCGATCATGTAATTTTGGAACATGTTGATGGGCACCACAAATATCGTCATGAGCTTTACGAAGAGCCTATTTAGCTTCTTCTTCGGACAAACATCGTAAAAGAAGTCCATCATATGATCTTTGATACAACATTTTAGTGGCTACATTATAAAAGAAACAAAGAGAGCGCCTCTTAATTAAAATTGCATCTTTTGGGTCATTTGGAAGGGTTCCATAAACAGCATATTCTGTAAATGGAAATCTCCAATCTTCAAAATCAACATCCGATGTTGCTGAATAGCTTTGTTAGAGATCCAAATTATTCTTAGTACAGAATAATTCTTGACCAATCACTGTGATCGAATTTTGGGCGTTAACTAGGGTAGCGAGTGATACTGCCAAAGCTGTTAGTCCATCTATTTCTGTATTTTCTAACCGAAGTACATATTCAATAAAAAATCCAGAGAAAGTAGCAGCTATTTCAAGAGTTGTTCAGCAATATGGAAGAAGATCTTCATGATGAACCTCATATTCTTCTCGAACTTGACTGACTATCAACTTGGAGTTACCATAAGCTTCTAGATAATCTACCCTAGCTGTTTAGCCAACTGGAGTCCAATGAGTAGAGCATTATATTCTGTAACATTATTGGAAGAGAATAAGCACAATGAATGACCATGTATGCCATTATTTTAAATTGTATGATTTAGGTAAGTTCTGAGACTTTGATTGTTGGGGACGAGACTCTAGAAGAAGTACGACCATCTTAATTTCGAGGACAAAATTTTCTAAGGAGGGTAGACTTGTAACACCCACTTTTCTAAAGTAAGGATAATTTTGAACTTTTGTAAAAGTTTATTAATTAATAATAGGATTTATGATTTATGAGAATTTTTAATTAATTTAATACTATTTAAAATTGGTGAATTATAATTTTGATGTGTTAGCTAGTGAACTCTAAAACTGTTGAGCCTAGAGACTAACCATGACCATGGGGACCTAACCATGTGATTAGAATGACTCAACGCACCTAGCTAAGGGAATAATCCCATCTTGTATGCTTGTATAGAATATGGAAAAGAATATGGAAAATGTGAGAACTCTCGCATCGCGCTCTACGCTCGTGCTAAGGCACAAGCTTACATTCAAGTTTCCTATGCATTCAACAATGAAATAATAAACTGTTTACAACAAAAAAATGGAAGACTATCGACATAGTCGTTCCGAGTAGAGTATAGCAACATTGGAAGACTTCGGAACCGATGGGTCGCCAAGGCGACTCCCGTACGGGGAGTTGTATAACGAATGAATAAATGAACGAATAAGTGAATGAATGAATGAACGAATAAGTGAATGAATGAATCAACGAATGAATGAATGAATACGTGAAGAATGAATGAATGAACGAACAAGTGAAAGAAAGAAATGAAAGAGTGAATAAAAGATAAGAAAGAAAAGAATGGTTAGCGACAGGTATGACGGACACGTGCAACGGGGCTTGCTACCAGTATTACACGGACGCCAACCTGATCGATAACGCATTATGGCTCAAAGACAGGCTATGGCTCAAAGATAGCCGTTACGTTAAATGACAATTCAATACGAAATGGTCGTGGACAATCGGCACGAGTGAGGGGGGAATATCGTGGCCGTGAAGAAGAAGAAGGGATTCTGCGGCACGATCGAGGGGGAGGAATATCGTGGCCGGCCTTGGCGGAATCAAAAAAGGGGGCTTACGGGCTGCTTTGAGTGGGGGCTCGGCCACTCAAGGAGATGTAAGGCCAGGCATTTCAAGAGACTATCAAGGTGTATCAACCATCACGCTTCGATAGATGAGAATGCCAAAGAGAATATGTCCAAAATGGCTTGTGATGCCAGCAACTGGTGCATATAGATTAAGTGGGCTATGCTGGTGGCAATCCACGTGCAAGTCCTTACATTGAATCAAAGTAGTCTAAGTACTTAACTAAATGAAGTGCCTTCTGAACAGGCTTGAAATGTAACACACCAATTCATAAAGAGTACTTCATGCAAATGAGTTAGAGAACGTGCCTACGACGTGCTAGAATCTGAGGCAGGGACATGCACTCGACATTGAAAGTTTATTTGAATTTTTGACTAACTTGGTTTACTTTTGACAGGGAAGGCCGGACGGTAAGTATGGGTAAGTCGTGCATGTATTTCCATGCAAAAACTTAAATTCGGCAACACGAGATAGGTTATAAAATATGCCATGAAACTGATCCTAAGGCAAGATTAGAAAGACAATGAATGATAGACGGTACACAAAAGTAAATTGAACGTGTTTGGTAATGATAGCATTGTGGGCGAGCTAGCCTCCCCACAAGTGCATAATAATGTACTGATAACCCTACAGTTTTCTTGCCGGATGCAAGAGACGTCATCGGATGTGGAGCTTCCCTCGAACGTGCTGAGGGGCGGAGCCAACTCTGGAGCCTTGGAGCGTTGCAAGGAGCTGAAGCACCATATACAGGACATAATGTATCAGAACATCGTCATGAATCATTCCATGTTGTAAGCCACTTGGCACGACTTTTATGTTTCAGAGAGAGAGAGAGCTTGAGCGACTTGTAAACTCGGCCTAGCGCCGCTTGTAAACTTCTTGGAAATTAATAAAGAGTTTGAATTTGCTTTAACTTGTGTTCATTTACTTTCTGCTGCAAATGGGGACACTCTGTGCGACTCTTTGGCCTAGCTCAATTCGATCATTTCCAGACATAGCCTTACACAGGCGCAACCTAGGCCTGTGTGGCATCACGCCTTAGCGAGGACGATCGCTCCTACGGGAGCGGGGCGTTGACAGATTGGTATCAGAGCACGGCTTTACGTCCTTGGACTTCATTTCGATCTTCTCAGTTTTGAAAGCTCGTTTTGTAACAAAAGAAGTGTATGCTCTCTCTCGTTGTGCCTTGGGATGTTCCATACAATAAGTCTAATATTTTCAAAAGCTCGTACAAGTACTCGGATGAATGGGATCGATAGGCGAAGGCCTTTATGCCAAACCATGACGGACTTAAGTCGAAAGAAAACTAAAATGCTACAAGTTAGCAAACGCAAGGCATGCTTGAATAACCTTACGCTGACCATGGTGAACGAGTACACGACACCAAAGTATAGTTCGAACGGGATGGTTATACACGCAGCCTTTTGGCTAAGTTGTGTGGAGTATCGCGCACCTAGACCTTCTGCTGCAAACGAGTTGCGAGCGAGATCGTTTACCGCTCAAACAAAAATAAGTGAGCATGCAAACTCGAATATAGTTCGCACGGGATAGCTATGCACACGGCCTTTTGGCTAAGTTGTGCCGCGTGTCGCGCACCTTGACTTTTTGATGTAATCGAGTTGCGAGCGATATCAAGTACCGCTCGGTCGGGAACGAAGCTATACTTAGAGTGTATATCGATAGGAACTCTATCAAACTAATGCTTAGGCGTGCACGGAAGATTGATTTGGATTTTAAGGAATAGTACGAACGACTTAGTGCGTCGATACGACGTGAACGATTACGCTAGAGATTCGTCGAACGAATCTGAAATATGTCTTAACAAATGATGCGAATGTGATTGTGGATTAAATAGGATGGCTCGAATTCGAGTGGTGTATGGATTTTCTTGGGAATCATTCGAGCAAAATTGAGGATTGAGTAACGGCGATTATGTCGACGAGGCGATGCAATCGCGCAAAGCCTTAGAACGCGTCACGCTCAGTTGGTCGTGACTTCGAATGTCCCGAACGAGATGTCGTTCGGACAACTTGTCAATGGACAACGCAAGTTAGAAAATGACTCGAAACGATGAATAAAGATGTATGTCTTGATCGAGGAAGCTAGAGGACAGCACTTGTGATTTCGGATTGGGTCAAATGAAATGTGACTTGAGTTTTGGAGAACGATATTGAAACTAGCTTGAGAAATAGCGATCGAACTTGATCTTGGATTAAATCGAATGGAATTATGGTATATCCAATTCGGATAATAGCATCAGTCGTACGACTCGAAATTGGTTGCAAAGGAAGATCGTCAGGTTACGCATATCGTCGATGGTATTGAGGCGTATCAAAGATCGATATGCGATAACTCAGGGGTACTCTGACTCGGCGAATAACGATCGTGCAAATGTTATTGTTCTGATGGATGCTATGCTCGGGATATTGAAATGTGTCGAGGAAAATATAGACGTGGCTCCAGGATTTTCTAGTTGAACGAATGACGGTCAGACTATCGAACCGAGATCTTGGCTTGGGTAAAAAATGAAAATCTTTGGATATGCTTCATTGACAACTACAACATTGACGTTCTTGTCTTATACGAGCGTAACTCCAACCTCGCACATGCGTTACGCCGATTAGGGCGATCACTCCGCGTGAGCGTTGGTATGGTGATTCATACAGCGGGGGTGATCGAACTTGCATGGCATGAAAAATTTGATACATCGACTTATGGTTTGACGCAAATGTGGACTCGAGAATGACTTAGCGTGCGTGACAGTTGAATTTGAGGATTGCGTAGGTCCAATCCGCATATCGAGAATGAATTAGTCTAGACGCAAGCAAGAGTTACACCCCGATGAGAATTATTATTCCGTGGGAGCGTTGCATGGTGATTCATGAACCACCATGGATAATCGAACTCGCGTGAGATTGGGGCGCAACATATTGTCAAAACTAGACGACCTCGTGCTTGAATACATGAATTGGTTAGAATTGGTGATTTGAATGGATTCGAATACGCACAACGAATACATTGATGTAAATAGGTGATCGTGCTCGATATTTAAAAATCTGAGAGACGCGAGCTTGGGTAGAAAACCCTGTACTACTGACCTTGGTTTGACCCTAGGATTAGGGCCAGTGTTGGCATTATTGTTGGGGAACTATGATTCCAATCCTGACATTGACTTAGCCTTGTGAAATAGCCTAGCGGTTAGGCGAGACGCCCCTGTTTCAAGAGTTAGCAATCGAAAGATTGATCTTAGGGATTGGTGTGGATGGATGAAATAGTTTAAGAATAGGAAATCTTGCTCACAAGATTTGGCTGACATGCATATATTTCAGAGAAGTCAGAGTATGTGCACGATGCGACTCGAGTGAGATTGATGAATTGTCTATCACGCGGTTTGGTGAATGCATGTATTTTGGGGACGCCTGGAATGCGTGCACGATCCAACCAAGTGACACGTTGAATTTCAAATAAGACTTGAGGAATGAAAAGTATCGGGGATTGAGATCGTGTTAAAAGAAATGAATGATACTAGTACGAGCATGGCTCGGAATCAAAGAAACGTATAGACGGAGTGTGCATGAACGACGAAAAGATTGGCCCCAAACGAAGGGAATAATAGGAATGGAGGATGCGCAAGTAAAGTTGGGATAACGAATTGAATCATTGATAGGAAGATATACTCGATGATAGTGCAATACTTGGTCTTGAATCGGACGAAAATTACTTAGACATGGTCGACCCCGCTAAGAAGAAATCGTATTGATTTCGTGGACAAGAACGCTTGAGAAGCGAATCGGGTCATCTCGATGACCGAGATAAACGATAGTGAGTTTGCCTCAACCTACGACTCTCGTGTTTGATGAATTAAAACACACCTCGCACGACCATTACAGTTCCAAAACATGAAGAAAATAGCAACCAAGTCAAATAAACACGACGATCAAATAAGTATCATCAAGTCTAAAATGAGTAAACAGTCATTCAATAAAATTCACCAAACGTATGCAACATAAAACTTGAAAGGATAATCGAGCATAGTTCGATGCCATCGAACGATAAAGCCATTCGATAGGGATTGTCTAAGATACGCATACGACATGAGTTGAGGAACGGTAGGATGACCTGCACTCAGGAAGTCTCGAGGACGAGACTTGTTTTGAGTGGTGTATTATGTAATGACCCGCTCCTCCCTAGCGGAATGACGATTCAAACGGCAAGTACAACAACTCAAACGAGCCGTTGACCCGAAGAGTTGGCATCGACCTAATGAAAAATCGATGTGAGACTTACATTGGCCTGTCAAAGATGAATCCAGACTTAGACTTTCAAAGGCGCGCTAGAAGTATCGCACGGCCGATGCGAACATCGCTAAGGTGGGTGGCTCTGATGAACCCGTCTTTGCTTAGCCTAGAAACATAACAATACGGACAATATTGCTAGAATCGCTAGGCGATAACATCGCGCATGCTAATAAATGACTCAACGCACCTAGCTAAGGGAATAATCCCATCTTGTATGCTTGTATAGAATATTGAAAAGAATATGGAAAATGTGAGAACTCCCGCACCGTGCTCTACGCTCGTGCTAAGGCACAAGCTTACATTCAAGTTTTCTATACGTTCAACAATGAAACAATAAACGGTTTACAACAAAGAAATGGAAGACTATCGACATAGTCGTTCCGAGTTGAGTATAGCAACATTGGAAGACTTCGGGACCGATGGATCGCCAAGGCGACTCCCGCACGGGGAGTTGCATAACGAATGAATGAATGAACAAATAAGTGAATGAATGAATGAATGAATGAATGAACAAATAAGTGAATGAATGAATGAATGAATACGTAAAGAATGAATGAACAAGTGAAAGAAAGAAATGAAAGAGTGAATAAAAGATAAGAAAGGAAAGAATGGTTAGCGACAGGTATGACAGGAACGTGCAACGGGCCTGCTACCCGCGTTATACGGACGCCAACCTGGTCGATAACGTATTGTGGCTCAGAGACAGCCTATGGCTCAAAGACAGCCGTTATGTTAAATAACAAGTCAATACGAAATAGTCGTGGACAATCGGCACGAGCGAGGGAGGAATATCGTGGCCGTGAAGAAGAAGGGGGCTTACGGACTGCTTTGAATGGGGGCTCGGCTACTCAAGGAGACGCAAGGCCAGGCATTTTAAGAGACTATCAAGCTATACTAGCCATCACGCTTCGATAGGTGAGAATGCCAAAAAGAACGTGTCCAAAATGGCTTGTGATGCCAGCGACCGGTGCATATAGATTAAGTGGGCTATGCTGGTGGCAATCCACGTGCAAGTCCTTTTATTGAAATAAAATAGTCTAAGTTAACTAAATAAAGTGCCTTCTGAACAGGCTTGAAATGTAACACACCAATTGATAAAGAGTACTTCATGCAAATGAGTTAGAGAATGTGCCTACGACGTGCTAGAATCTGAGGCAGGGATATGCACTCGACATTGAAAGTTTATATGAATTGTTGACTAAATTGGTTTACTTTGTACAAGGAAGGCCGGACGGTAAGTATGGGTAAGTCATACATATATTTCTATGCAAACACTTGAATTCGCTAACACGAGATAGGTTATGAAATATGTCATGAAACTGATCCTAAGGCAAGATTAGAAAGACAATGAATGATAGACGGTGCACAAAAGTAAATAGACGTGTTTGGTAATGATAGCATTATGGGCGAGCTAGCCTCCCCACCAGTGCATAACAATGTACTGATAACCCCACAGTTTGCTTGTCGGATGCAGGAGACGTCATCGAGTACGGAGCTTCCCTCGAACATGCTAAGGCGCGGAGCCAAATCTGGAGCCTTAGAGCGTTGCAAGGAGCTGAAGCACCATATACAGGACATAATGTATCGGAATATCGCCATAAATCATTCCATGTTGTAAGCCACTTGGTACGCCTTTTATGTTTCAGAGAGATAGAGCTTGAGCGACTTGTAAACTCGGCCTAGCACCGCTTGTAAACTTTTTGGAAATCAATAAAGAGTTTGAATTTGCTTCAACTTGTGTTCATTTACTTTCCGCTGCAAATGGGGACACTCTGTGTGACTCTGTGGCCTAGCTCAATTCGACCATTTTTGGACATAGCCTTGCACGGGTGCAACCTAGGCCCGTACGGCGTCACGCCTTAGCGAGGACGATCGCTCCTACGGGAGCGGGGCGTGACATATATGACATAATTTTGTATCTACTATGGGTCATCTATGTGTATCAGTGAAATAACTTAAAGAAGGCCACTCGCCAATGTGTGGCTTGGCTTGGCTTAGGGATGCTATTTTAGGCCAGTAGATGATGAGCAGCATGGCTAGGGAGAGTAAGGGCCATGATGGCCTGCACTTAGGCTGGACTGATGGAAAGTTCGAGCCATTGGCCTATATGTGCCATGAGATATGAAGGGATCAAGAATTAGAGCTTTTCTGTCCCGAATTAATCTGACAGTAGATTAGTGGAGATAGGCTCGGGCATGAAGGGTATTGTATAGGTAACTGAACAATGGGAGAAGTGTAGGGCCATATTAAGTTGGTAACTAACTATGGTGAAGTGAAGTGGGAGTGTGGCCTTGGCCTTAGGTTATTGTGAGTGGATCAGTTGAGAGGGGAAAATATGAAGAGTGAAATGAAAAAAGGAAAGGGCAAGGAAAGGCCATAGGCTACCTGCACATTGTGTATCTATCTATCTTTGTATCAGTCCTAGAATACATAATTACATGTGACAACACCTAAGTGTATATTCTGCTACCTAGAGTGTACTGTCAAGACATATATCAAGATACTAGATATAGGTAAGTGCTAGCTAGTTATCGCCAAGTATTTCATGGTAAGTGCTAGCTTGGACACTCCGAGGTCAAGTTTTTCTTGTGGGCTCACAAGGAACACATGACGACAGAGATATCATTATCTCTTATGTTAAGTGTCCGTGTTAGCCTGAAATCAAGTGTCCATGTGATCCCTTATCTGGAAATTAAATTTAATTATGCAAGCCTTTTAGGGCTATCAGAGTTTTAGATTTTTTTGGAAATCTTGTATAACGCTGATTGCCTCAAAAGGCTTGCATAAGTAAGAGTGTATAAAATGAGTATCCTAGTAGTATATTGTAGTACCTAGAGTGTATAGAGTGAGTACCTAGAGTGTACATCATAGTACCTAGAGTGTATAGAATGAGTATCCTAGAGTGTATAGAGTGAGTACCTAGAGTGTATATTGTAGTACCTAGAGTGTATAGAGTGAGTATCCTAGTAGTATATAAGATATTTTAGAAATTGGGTAATTGTCAAGGTAAGTTTGGGGTTTAATTGAAAGTATCTAGAGTGTATCCTCTCTATTTCCCTTCTTCTCATTTGGGTCATGTGGCCTCCTATTTCGTATCATATGATATCCACCTCAACCAAAGCCTAGAGAAGTGTGAAAATATTTATATTAACCAAGGTTCACAGTATTGGTATCATTTACGGTTGATACCATGAATCTTATGGCTTCCTCTACCAGAGCAAAATGTAAAACCAAACGTGAAAAAGAGCTTTATATTCAAAATATTAGAAGTAAAAAGATTTTAATTGGTGGTGGGACGAGCCAGAATCCAGAATCCTTTGATAGAGAATCCTGGCTCGCCCCACCACCAATCCTTTAATGGAGAATCCTTCGTCAAAAGATTCTGGCATGGCCTACCACCAGTCAAAAACATTTTACTTTTGATACCGATACCGATACTGTGAACCTTGGTTAATATTAATATTTTTAAACTTCTCCAGGCTTTGGTTGAGGTGGATATCATATGATGCAGAATAGGAGACTGAGAGAGTCGAATGAGAAACAGATAAGTAGAGGGGGCCAGAGAGGGGTCTTCTTGTTGAACATGTGGTGACACTCATTTAATACTCATGTGTCTATGCATCCATCTGGAATATACTCGAATAATATGTATCCATCTTTGCAGAATTATTATCAAATGGATATGAATTACTATCTGCGGCATCGTTCATGGATGTAAAATCGTTATCCTGATGACATGTGCGATGTGCGGGATAAATTTATACAGGGGTAGAGCAGTTTCTGCAGTTTGCCAAGGCGTTCCCTCAGTACATGGACCGTACCAAAATTAAGTGTCTATGTATAAGATGTCGCAACATGAAATATCATCCAGAAGTGGATGCGACATATCATTTGTACTCGAGAGGTTTCATGTCGAATTACTATCAGTGGACCTCATACGAAGAACTTGTGCCTTTAGCATCAGAGCTGGTGCCTAATTTGCCGTATATGGATGTCTATGACTACGCTGGTTACGACGAAGGGTAGGTGAACATAATTTTTGACGCTGCCGGGCCTAGTTTCGATTTGGATAATAATGATGCGGCTGAGGAGGCACCGAATGCCGATGCTGCGAAGTTCATGGAGTTGTTGGAGAATGCAAGGACTCATTTGTATTCTGATTGTGAGGATCATTTACTGTTGGATGTGGTTACAAAATTGCTAAGCATCAAGTCTGATTTTAACATGTCTCAAAAATGCTACAACCGAATTATCGAGTTGATTATAGAGATCTTGTCGGAGGGTGAAAAGTTACCTACAAAATTCTACCAATCTAAGAGGATGGTGAGATCTCTTTGGATGGGATACAAAAAAATTGATACATGTCGCAGTGGGTGCATGTTGTACTACAAAGACGACAAGGATGAAGACGTGTGCAGATTTTGTGGTACTAATTGCTACAAGGCAACAAGTTCAAGTAGGACTCCCGGTGCAAGGAAGCCGACCAATTCGATGCACTACTTGCCTTTGACGTCGCGATTACAGATGTTATTTATGGTGAAGGAGACTGCCGAGAGCATGAGTTGGCACGGGTGGGAACAGATTGATGGAGTTTTAGATCATCCATCCGTGGAGAAGCATGGAAGCACTTTGATCGAGAGTATCCAGATTTTGCTTTTGATCCGCATAATGTAAGATTGGGGCTATCCTCTGATGGTTTTATCCCGCTCGGACTTTCGGGTTCCTAATATTCGTGTTGTCCAGTGATTGTCACTCCAGTACTTCCTCTTCACGTCGTCGAGCTACCTTGAGTACCTCTTGAAGCCGCGCCATCTCGGTTTCTAACTCCCAGAGGCGAGTTTGACATTCAATCGTTTCCTTCTCATTCTTTGCAGCTTTAGTCTTATAATGCTCAATAGAAGAAGTAGTTTCGGCAATGCTAGAATCCAACTCTGCAGAGTGCAGTAAAAAAGCCACTACAGAAGCTTGTAAGTCTGCTTGTCGTGATGCAGACTCGCGAACCATCGCTTCACATTCAGCATCTACAAGCCTTTGGATGTTTCTCCTTGTCAGATCTTGATAAGACTTGATAGATTCCTCAAGCTCATCCAAGATATGTTCCAAGTAGCTGACTCTATCCAGATCACCGATTTTTCAAATAGCTTCAATGATAAAAGAAGAAGGGTTCCTTACTAACTCATAAGATTGGCCCTTCTCCAAGACCATCTGAACTAGAGTCCCTAGAGAGGTGAAAAAAGCGTTGGTGTAAGCTTCAACGACGATCTTGTTCATCGCTGATATATCAGGAGTAGCCACTTCTATCCGAATCCCTATTTCTGTAGCAGCTGGAGGAATCACAGATTGTGTATCAGGAGATCTTAGCACTGGCATCATCGAGGAGCTTCATTCTCCAGTCTGAGTTCCTATGTCTAGAGGAGCCATGGTTGAGCTAAGGCTGAAAGCAGTGGACGAAGCTATTGCAATTGTCCCTACGGGACCCTCTGCAATCAAGATGCATAATTATTATACATCACCAAAGGAGTTAGGGTAATTAAAAAGTCAGAAATTTACCTGATCCCGACATCATGTATATGAGGCACGTCTAGGCTTGAACGGAGCCCTGTCATGGTTTTCTCAGAGACAGCTTCTTGGCTGCTCCCAGCCTCTTAACCGCCCGACATGAAATAGCCGCTTCTGGCCTCTGAGTCAGCTTGACCACCTGGGGCCTCTGCGCCTTCTGTTTTAAAAACTCATTCTGTAGGGGTTTGAATTCCCTCAACATCAGTTTTAGGATTCTCATTAATCCCGATATTTTTGAGACTTTTAGCCTGATTCTCACCAGTTCCTTGGTTATCATCAAGATTGTCGTTTTCATTCATTACCCTGTGGATCAATGAGGTTATGATCACCATCTTTTGGGTTGTGGTGCCCTTCTTCATCAACAGGGTGCTCTTCACCATCGTTAGTAATATGGCCCTCTTTGGCCATCAAGTCTTGATCTTTTTAAACTTTTACGGGAACTGGATATGCCCCAAGTTTATCAGGATCAGGAATAGTGTCCATAGAATCTCCTCCAACCGAATCATCTTCGAAGTCACAGTCTTCGAGAGCCTCTATCATTTCTTGATTCTCTTGAGAGATGGTAGGAGTTTGGGCTATAGAAGGAGATGCGACATCGGGATTGGAGTCCGTTGAAGCCAACACCTTCACAGAAAGTGTAGTCTCCGGGACCTCGGGAGTTGGAGATGACATCATTATTCCTACTGCAACTAGTTCAGTCGCAGGAATAGTCATGACATCATTATTCCTACTGCAACTAGTTCAGTCGCAGGAATAGTCATCTGTATGGTGACTGGAGCCAGAGCACTGATTTCAGTAGCCTCTAAAAATAAAAAAGAATAATGTCAATATTATACTCAATCATGATCACATTAAAAGAGTATTAAAACCCTGGTGGAGGTGGCAGATCTTACAAAGGCAACGATACATCAGGTCGACTCGAAGACTCTTTCAGCATAGAAGGAGTGGGTGAAGCGTCAATTTTTCGACGGTTTGCTTGAGTCACCATTAACTTCCTTCTAATTTTACGTATAAGAGGTGTCTGAGGTTCTTCTTCAACGTCATCAAGATCGTCTTGCACATTGGGTTCCCTGATAATCTCTTCATGGACAACTCTACTATTTTTTGGAACTGAAGAGGGAGTCATCTTTTCTCCTCCAAGAGAAACTCCAGTATTCATCTGCCTGGTTTGGGACCTGGTTGTCCTGGACAGGCTGCTCAGTAATTACCACTGATGTTTTCTTTTTCTACCCACGAGGAGCTTTGAGAGGAGAAGGGAGTTCGTCTGGATGTGATGGAGCAGACAATTCTCCAGTCCTCTGTTTCTTGCTGGCCTCTTTATTGGGAGACTTTTCCTTATGCTTGCTGAGCGACACATTTAAAGAGTCGTAGACTTTGTCCGGAAAGCCCATGAAAGAAGATTCCAGAGGCTCATCAATGGGGTCATGATTTTTCTTATACCTAAATAATTGTGCAGTGTAGACCCCAGCTCTTGTCCTTTTCTCACATGTGAAACTGTTAACCAAATTGAAATTTTTGGTGAAAGTGTTGGCTGAAGTATAAAAATTTGCGTATGTATATAACATATGTGGACCTATTTCAGGGGAAGCATTGGGCATTAAAAATATGGCATGGGTGCCTCTTACACTGTAGTATCTCCAAGCTCAGGCACTATCTATTAGATAACCCTTGGCCTGCAAACAGGTGCTGGCGTTACCCAAATGCATCTGGTCATAGCCGAATTGCCGAGCAAATCGTCTTGGTAGGTATGGTTCCATAAAACAATCACCCTAAAATCGATACACCGGATGAGATGGCCGAAACGTCTTGAACCATACAAAATTAGCCGGAGACAGATGGAGAGACATCGGTTCTAAATCCATGAGCTGGGGTGGAAGACTCTCAAATCCTGGAGGAGGAGGAGGGACGCATTAAAATCTCCATCCATAACCTCGGTTCAGAGCTCTTCTGCACTGTGAAAGTGCATTTATATTCCACCGGGCAGTAAAATAACGCCTGATGAAGTCTCCTTCGACTGCACCCAGATCAGGGTTCATCAAGCTGGGATAGTGCAACAACAACCACCTAAATAAATAGGTGTAGGGCATTTCGGTATGATAAAAGTCGTCCCGAGCGTTGTTGTCATGCATTATGGTGTCAATAAAAGAACGCAGGCCTGCGTTCAAGCGGCAAGTCATTACTAAAAGGAGATCCATCTTGTAGCCGAATACTAGACGCACGACAGCGAATAGCACGCCTCGATGGAATCTGTCAACGGCACTGCCTCCAAGTACCACGAACCGTCGTAGCCATAAAAAGAGAAAACCCCCCAACTGGGCTTCTCGAGACATAGGCCTATAACCCTCCCTAAGGT
>JANAVB010009638.1:0-40926 GCA_029216955.1 Iris pallida
CAGTATCCTGCAAATAATTATAGTTTCATCAAGACATCAAGTTCTGCTTCATTTAAGAGCTCACTTCAAAGGATGTGAAAATATGAGCGTTGTTTTGATCATCATCTAGCTTCCTAGTTTGTTAAGTCTTATCTTAGCTGACTTTCTTGGCAATTTTGCATATAAGATGCTTTTTTAACTGTCTGCGTGGCCCTTGTCACAAATTCAGTATCTCCATTTAGTTGGTTCTGTGTTGGTTTCATTTCTTGTCGTGTCAGGTTGTTGCCCCATGCTTACTCTGCCAATAAAATTTGCTACAAGTTGATTTTCCTAGCTTCCTTGCTTGCCAGTAATGAGGTTCCTAATCTTAAATCACTTGGTGCTATCCTGCCTCACTAAGCATATTAGCTTGGAATTTTACATTTTAATGTCACTGTTTCGGGGCTTCATTTGTTTCATCTCGTAGTATGAAGTTTCTTTTAGATATTGAAACTCAAACTCGAATTACATCACTGTTTCCCAACCAGAAACCACTTTTTGTGAATATTGATCCACTATGAACTATGTTTAATCTCATAAATACAACGGTTGTTAGACATATTGTTGTAGCAACAAAACTACCAGCATGAGATAATAATACAGTCCCTAGACCATCCTTTACACATTGGCTTCCTGGTACGCAATTTCTGCAAATCCCAGTGACTAAGATAAACGGTTGAGCAATTCAAACTTTGCTCACAAACAAAATTCTGTGAGGAAACATAGTACAAGCGAAAGAAACAAAAATGTCTATACTTTGAACAAACAGATGAATATTTCCAGAGATGGATGATGAAGAAGCATCTGGTGAAGGATTCTCAAATTGTTTATTTAATATGAGAGGGAAGACAAACAATTAGAATTAGCTGCACATGATCAAATTCTCGTGAATCAATGACCAAAAAACCACTAGTAACAGAATAAGATGTATGAAAAAGTGAAGCCTGAGAGGTGATTGTAGGGAAAGCCCACTGATATGCAAGAAATATGTGATATCCGTCTTCAGGAATGCAATTCATTTTGTTTGTTGCGGCCTGTGAAACAGGAGCAGGAGCCACAGTTGGGGATATTTAGCCATAAATTTGAAAGTTTGCATAATCTATTGTTTTCCTTAGAAGTTTTAGCAAATGAACTTGAATCGAGGTTGCAAAGATGATACATTTGCTAATATTGCATAGGAGATGGCCCTTAACAGAACCCAATGGAAGAAAAGGATGCAAATCCCCAAAACATTCAGATGAAGGCTTTGTGACGCGAAACATGGACTTAAGTTCAACTAATCCAATTTTACAATTATGGTTTGTGGAGATTTAACTAGTGAGCAAGTTCTTTGTATTAATTAAACATAAAATAGTGGAAGAGACGGTTATTGTCATTGACTGTGAAATTAACTTGCATGACTTACCCAAAAGAATGCGATTCAGCCGCAAGCTTTGAAGAAAGACGCAAGCTTCAAAAGTTGAAGAAGAGGCATTCAAATACGCACTTGGACTAGTCAGGTTATGGTGCACAATTTGTTGTCATGGAAGAAGATCGCACACGTGCACACGAGAATGACATATTCAATTAGATTTGACTTTTGGTTCTTATAGGTATTCGGCTTCGGTCGACATCTTCGTCGATTGCTTTGGCTTATGATGTCGTTAATTGAAGGAGATTGTTCGAACAATCTTCCAAGCAAGGTAGCGGATCCTTCGGCGACGTCGGGGAAGTTTAGTAGAATAGAGGAGAATAAAACTCACTCAAGTTATTAGTTTCACACTTGTTTAAAAGTAGATTTTATTCTCATTTATTTTGCATCTTTTATACAATTCTTTAGCTTCTTTTATAGCTATACAACTCAACCATAAGATAGCACAACATAATTCAAAGGATAAACAAATAATCCTAAGGAGGAAGATAAGCTTCCTATATAAGCTAAATTAAGATAAGCAAATAACAAAAAGTATAAACACCTAATCTAATGGGATAAAATTCTGATCCAAAGTTGGTAAAGGAGTTAGAAGAAGATTTAATTACAACAAATGCATCTCAATTCCTCAACCAAAATATGCTTATATTTTACAAGCGGACTACTCCAAAATCCGGCCTCGTCAGTCTATGTAGAGTATGATACCTATTAACTCTTTCCGGCTCCGGCTTAGAAGATTTACCACATGGTGAATGACGGTAGAGATACTCTGTTAGTATATCCCGGTCTAGCTTTTGGAGCTCATATAATCAACTACGAACAATCAGACTAGTCATTCATGCCAGTGCACAAAGAAGCGATGGTGGCCTTTGTCTGTAGTGAAGACTATCTCGCTATCGATAACATCCTTAATCTCAAAGTCTTGTATGCCTCCAATGTGGTAACGGTGGGAGGAGATGATGTTACTAATCCAGGCGGTAGCAGACTATTCACTTGTGGAAGGTAGACCTGGATAATCTGTAGGGTTAGACTCAAAAAAAGAATATACCATAGGCTTATGAAATGACGTTATATCCTCATTGAACATATAGTCGATCCCAATATCCCGTGGAATGTCTAACTTATATTCAAACCAATCCTCAACAGAATTCGGTAATGACTTGTTCGTCTAGCATGCAACTTTTTCACAATTCCATGAGGTAACATCTCTAGTCTTACTTGCACAAGTATATCATCGCCAATATCAAATTTCTGCAATCTCCTGTGATTATCAACTGTCAATTTATACAAATTATTACTCACAATTAATCGTCTACGAATATCAATATGTAGGTGATGGACATGTTGTGCAAAAGTTTTGACATACACAATGGACTGGGGTCCTAATGGTGCGGGTAGAAGATCTATAGGCTTCACACGTTGGAGTACATTGACAATCTCAAATGGATTCAACCCCGTGGACCCGTTGACCGCACTATTGTATGCAAATTTTGCCATCGGTAAGATAAGATCCCAAGTAGCTAGGTAATCACTAACCAAATACCTCAAAAATGCCTAAACTCCTATTGATGACTTTAGTATAACCATCCGTCTGCGTGAGGTAAGGAGTCGAGAATTAAAGTGTCGTTTTAAGCTTTTTCCATAGTGGCTTCCAGAAGTAGCTCATAAATCTAACATTCCTATAAGAAATGGTCTTTGGCAACCCGTAACCTCCGGACATTCCTAAAGAATAGGCTCGTTATGTGTGAAGCATTACACATTTTATTGTCGGGGATAAAACGTGTCATCTTGGAAAAAGTGATCCATTACAATAAAAATGCAGCTATGCTTTCATAAGGTACGTGGCAAATCTAACCTAACACAAAATGTACGATAATGGCTTGCCATGGGCTGAAGGGAATAGGTAAAGGAGTTTAAAGGATTGTCTTGTTCCTCCGACCTTTCGGTACGACAATGTGTCACTACTTTAGTAACATTGTGCTTGAGATTTGGCCAATAAAACATGTCCTCGACTATAAGAATGGTCTTATTATGTCCAAAGTGTCCCACATCGTCACAAGCATGCATTTTCCAAGTCTAAAATTTCTGAGAAAAGTAGAGGGAATCCGTAGCTAGTTATCCCTAAACAAGAAACCATCAATTGTAGTGAAACCATCAATAGAAGTAGAGGGATGTATAGACAATTAGCATATATTTCACTAAAGTATCGACAAATAGGATACTCATTAACGATACGATCTGAGTACTTATCGACTGCAATATATACAATTTTCTACTCAATGCGTCAGCTGGTTTGTTCTCGACACCTAACAGTAATTCAGAGCAAAGGTGTACTCCTTGATGGATTTCACCCGTTAGCATATTGAGGTCCTAAATTCTCTTGAGAACTCAAATAGTGTAGGAACTAATGGTCCGAAAACAAAACAAAGTCTTTCAGTGAAGATAGTAATATTGATATCGTAAATTTTGTACGACAACATAAAACTCTTAGTTAATAGTTTGAGTCGTGTTGTCGAGCCTTATTCAACTTTTTGCTAAAGCGATCGAATGACCGTCTTGATTCAACACACTACCTATTCCTACACCCGAAGCGTCACATGCTACTTCAAAGACTTTTGAGAAATCATGGAGATGGAGGACCTGGGCAGAGGTCAGCTTTTCATTCATTTCTGCAAATGCTTTCTTAGCGATTTATTCCATACAAACTCTCCATTCTTTAAGGCATTCATTAATGGGAGCTATGATAGTTCTAAATCCCTTGACAAATATCCTATAAAATATGGTCAGTCTATGAAAGCTCATGGCCTTATATATAGACATACGAGCTGGCAAGTCCCTAATCCGCTGAAACACCCTTACTAGATACAACGAATCCTAAGAACTAGACAAATGAGGTCATAAGGAAAATTTATAAGTTGACAAATAAATTCTCCTTTCAGAGTATATCCAAGATTTGTGTCAAGTGAGGTTTCAGAGTACATTCAAGATTCGCGTCAAGTGAGAGAGAGGTTCTTCTTGGGTTTGTCTAAACACGAGAATATCGTCAAAGTAGACGACCACAAAGGCTCCTAAGAAGGGGCACAAAATCTGGGTCATGACCCTCATATGCGTGGTAGGGGCATTGAACAAACCAAAGGGGATGATCATCCACTCGTATAACCCGTCCTTAATCTTAAACACGTTCATTTATTCGACACCTTCGCGGATGTGAATATGGTGATAACCAATGCGTAGATCTATTTTGGAAAAGATATTAGCGCCTGGCATCATGCCAAAAGGGTTGTCAAGCCTATGAATAGGGAATCTATACTTGGCCATTATCTTGTTGATGGCGCGGCTATCTATGCACATCCTCCAAATGTTATCTTTCTTTGAAGTGAGTAGTGCATGAATGGCATAGAGACTCAAGCTCTCACGAATAAGGCCCTTCCGTAGCAACTCATTCACTTGGGGCCTAACCTCAACATGCTCTGTGGGGTTCATCCTATATTAATGCAAGTTGGGTTAGATGGACCCCGAACTAAGTTTATGACATGTTGATGTCTCTCAAAGGAGGATGTTCATCAGGTAAGTCTTTGGGCATAATGTCACTATAATCGGCTAAGAATCGACAAATATCGGGAGGGTGCTTTACAATATCACTAGTGGGTGCAAGACTAGTGGAGACAATAACGTATACAAGTCCCTCCTCCTTTCTCTCTTGGATACTCTCTCTCTCTCTCTCTCTCTTGACTATGTGAACCGCTCTCTTGCTCGCGTTAGACGTTTCGATTCGGATTTGGTCCAGTTGAAAATTCCTTGGGCTTGGATGGATACAACACGATATTTTTTTAAAATCTTTGTGAGTAAGCATATATGTGTTGCTCTTCCGAAAATTGGTAACGTCGAGGTCATAAAGTCGTGGTCTCCCCAATAAAATGTATGCAACATCCATAGGAAGGACATCACACTATATGCTATCTTCGTAGGACGGAGAAACGTGTATGGTGGCCAAGCATCTTTGAGTGACAGTTTGCAACCTTGTCAACCCAAGTGACACTTTAGGGCTCGGGGTGTTTCTCGGCCTTAAGTCATATCTTCTTTAATGTTGTCTTGGCATTACCGTTGACGCAACTCCCTCCATCAATCATAAGCTTACAAAACTTGTTAACTTTGATGAATGTGTGGAAAATATGAGTAAGTCGCCTATCTACCACGCCTGCAGGTGTAGCAAGCATGCACCATGTAAGGGTGCAACTTAGAAGATTAAGTCAAGTTCACACTCACTAGCTCATTGCTCAACTATATATATGGTCTGCATCGAGTTCAGACTTTGATTCATCCCTTAGGACATTTGATTCCTTATACAAGTGCAAGTTCCTTGATAGACAGATGAGCATAGTGTCTAATAAACTTGACAGTTGTATCACTTGGTTCCCTTCTCCTATAGAGGTATTTTCTTTTTTTTCTGTTGGCAGTCATACTTGGCTCAGTGAGCTATCCATACTGTCGTTTAGGTTGGTCCTTTTGTTGGTAAGGCTTGTTGTAGTTGAAATCCTTTTGATGTTACTCAAGTTCGCACGCTATTTGGTATAAACCCTTTTGTCGCTTAGGTTGGTCCTTTTTTTCTTCCTGTATGACTGTTTGGTATTGTTTCTATTTTAATGACCCTAACATTCTAAGTCTTTATCCTAGCATCAAGTGCATTGAACATATGATTTAATTCAACTATTATTTCCTTTCTAGAGTCATTTATCGTTTGAATCATCACAACAATCATTCTTTCTTTACTTGTCCTATAAGAGTCTGGTATCAATAAAGATAATTTATTAAACAAATTACTATCACCCTGTTTGAGCCTAAATTTTTTCCATTACGTAAATGTATAAACAAGCCTAAACCTAGGCTATGATTCCAAATCTAACGGGGACTTAAGTTCAACTAATCCAATTTTACAATTAGAATTTGTAGGAGATTTACCTAGTAAGTTATTTATATTAATTGAACAGAAAATAGTGGAATGAGTACACAGTTATTGTTATTGGCTTTGGAAGTAACTTACAAGACTTACCTATAAGAGTGTGATGCAGCCGCAAGCCTTAAAAAAGAATGCAAACTTCGACTGCAAGAAAGAGGTCTTCAACACGTACTTGGAATCCTCAAGTTATAGTGCACAACTCGTTATCAAGGAAGAAGATCGCACGCGTCACACGCGAACGACATACTTGATATAGATTTGACTTTTGGTTCTCAAAGGCGTTCGACTTCGGTTCGACGTCTTCTTCGATTGCTTTTGCTTTAGAACGTCATCAATTGATGGAGATTGCTCAAACGGCCCTCCAAGCAATGCAACGAATCCTTAGACGAAGACGTTAGCGGAAGTTTGGAAGAATAGGGGATAAGAAAACTCACTCAAGTTATTGGCGTCACACCTGATTTTAATCTCATTCATTATGTATTTCTTCTACAGTTCTTTAGCTCTTTTTATAGCCATACAACTCAACCATAAAATAACACAATATAAGCCAAAGGATAAACAAATAATCCGAAGGAGGAAGATACGCTTTACATCCAAACTAACATCAAGAATCCAAGATAAACAAATAAGAACAAAGATAAACACCTAATCCGATGAAAGATAAAATCTCTACCTAAAGCTTGTAGAAGAGTTAGAATAAGATTTCTTTGTAGCAAATGTATCTCAAGTCCTCAACTCTCTATCTCGTTCCGCGTCTTGGTCGAATATGATCCCCATCCCTTTGTTTTTGTTGTTCCTATGCCGAGCAGACTCATCCCTGCCTCTTTCTTGATTGCAGGAATTCGATTCATCGTATGGTCCAGCTTGGCATTGCATTGTAGGGACAAGCTTTGGTTCATATGTCACACATTCATTGGGAGGCTTCTTGTACTTCTCCGTAGACAAGGTTTACGTTCTTCTCTTCAGGACCGCTGTCGAGCCGTTGGCTAGTTGACAGTCACAAAATGCAATTCAATCTAGTGGTTTAAGAGAATACAGATGGATCAAAAAGCTTTTTGAGTTCTTAGTAGATGCCAAGTATATGTAGAAATTTGATGCATAAGCATTGTGGCCCTCATGTTTTTGCTCAGACTTTGCTTAGTTTTGTAATATAAAGCTAAACACTTCGACTATGTTCTACAATTTACATTTTCTGGCACTGCTTTATAGTTGCTTATGCAGTCTTACTATGCAAAGATATGAGGCTTGCTAAATGTAAAAGTGGAGACCACCCTTCACAAAAAAGCTGAACTGAGGATATGGATTTATGCAGCGTACTCCAGCATTATTTTTGTTACTCGGTCTTATTATGCTTTTTACCAATTTGTGTAATCTTGGCAGCAGGTTAAAGTAATTAACAAGTATATTTGAGATTCATTAATAATTAAAAAATAGAGTTTGTTTGAGATTCATAATTGTTGAGATGATTGGCGAAATCTTAGCGATCTGCCAGTTCTATATCATGGAGCTGCCCATCTATTCCAAACCATTTTATTAGAATACCAATCTGATGTTTATTCTGCATTTGATGAGCATGGATGCTCCTATTGATCTTGTTTAAATGCAAGTTATTCATGTGTTTGCACCGAGAACCATGTCGACATGGTTTGTTCGTCATCTGCTTCTAACCAAGTGCCGCTACATGTCACGGACTTTTCTTTTTCTTTTTGTACACCTAGTTCCGTACGGCGTACAATTTTTTTTTTCGAAGACCCGTGCAAGTCTTTTCCAGACGCTTAGCTAGATCGCTAAGACGAGAATGAGAAAATATAGAGCAACATAGAGATATTGGGTAGTTGGAAACATTCATTATGATAGAGAAGATTACAACTTATGGGTGGTGAGGAGCAAATGAGACTCTCAGTCTTTTTATATGACCTCAAAAGACCTTACACGAAACTTCTAGGAAAAGAAACTTCTAGGCCTAAGATATTTACATGATGAGAATATTCTACAACTTCTAGAAACTTAGAGAGGTCTCATGGAATTCAAGAGGATCCCACCTTACTCTAAAGAATTCTAGAGCTTTCAACTAAACCCCTATGTTGGACAACATTGTCTTTGTGGAGCGAAAAATCTTGTGCGTGACATTCTCTCCCACATGTTTCGTCGATGCCCTCGTCAATGGGTGCACCAAGTCTCCGAACGGCTTCCACTTTCTTAGTCATGGTCGTCGCATATCATACCTTCTTTGTCCTTCTCGTGCAACCCTCCCTAGCATTGTCCATCCCCTAAGATCCAAAGCAAATTGGTTCATCGTATCACATTTTTTCGTGATTTGTATCTCATCAGCACAAAAAGAGACTTGAGCGGACTATCAAGTCGATTCACCTTGTCTCATGGACGCTCATAGTCATGCATACCTCCGTGCATGCTAGATATCGTGAGCATCAAATGTGTGAACTCCATATTGTACTCTTTGACTGTCTCGGTGTGCTTGGGTTGCCACAAGCTCTGTCTCGCTGCAAACTTTACGTTCTCTGGATAGAATTGAGACTTAATATCCTTCTTGAGATCCTCCCAAGTATCAATTGAGCACAAATTATTCTCTCTTTTCATGCACCTGTGACGCCACCACAACATAGCATCATTGATTAAGAAGAGTGAAACAATGTTTACCTTCTCGGCTTCATCCTCGATGTGCAACATCTTGAAGTATTGTTCCACGTTCTACAAGAAGTTTCGTTCTATAAGAAGTTCTCCATCTTTTGGCATCTTGCATCCCGCTGAAGGGTTTTGGCTCAGGGATCTTCCATTTCAGTGTCTCCCTACTAGAAGTAACGACCTTATCACGATCCGCACCCAGTATAGGGGCACGAGTGCATAACAGCGTCCAGCCTACGACGCAGAATCGGTGGTAGAACGCTGTTATAGGTCGCCAACCATCAACTCACACAATAATATATTGTACCTGTCATAGATCTCAACTCCGAATGGAGGACAAGTATAAAGATATGATAATACTCAATCACAATCTAAAGTACGATAAGATATCACAGAAATCTAAAATAACTATAACGACTCAACAAACAACTAAATAATATCTGAAACAAACTCAAATACAATGTCAAAATCTCCACTTAATTACAACATAAGTTCAAAACAGAGAATCTAAAACAAGTCCACTAAACTAGTCTCTTGGTCACTCCTGAGAATCGGGACCCAAGGTAGCTATCCCCTCCTCAGATCCATAGAAGGTAAGACACGTATCATCACGGCAAACATATGAAAAATATATTCAGTCAGGATGGAACGAGCACATCTCCTCTAGCAATCCCAAATAAATGACAAAGACTATAAAACAGTTATAGACAGTTATACTTGATGAATCATGGAAAGTTTGAGACAGATAATAAAGTAGAGCAACAATTTAGAGCAAGGTAAGTAAATACAGAGAAACATGAGAGCATGGCAATAAAGACTGTAAATAGAGGCAGCTAAACTAGAACAATGTGAGACGAGTCCAATCTGTAAAACATGAGACAATGTGATTCTAGTACAAGACACTAATCCAGTGTGTTTTGAATACTGTTTTGACATGTAAACGGGTAACGAGTAAATACGGCACACCGCACGCTTGGCAAGCGTGCGACGACTATCTTTCATGATTAGACGAGTAATACGGCACATCGCACGCTCGGCCAAGCGGCGACGACTATCTTTCTTGTAAATACGACACATCGCACACTCGGCCAAGCGGCGATGACTATCTTTCTTGTAATGATGGTTCTTGTTGAATACGGCACGTCGTACACCGGGCCCAGCGGCGATGGCTATCTTGCTTGTAGTGACGGTTCTTGTATGACTGGAATATTTAGTACTTGTAGGTGTTTCGAGTAGATGGTTCTTGTGAGTGGTTCAATTAATAGAGGCTAGACAAGTCAAATACATGTGTTGCGAGTAAATGAATCCAAAATACCAATACGTGTTATGACAGAGAATCAAATAGAACTATACTAAAACTGAATCACATGATAATCATCAAATAAATAAAAGAACTATCAGAGAATGTACTCGCATATCGTCTAGAGTAGTGAATGAGGATCGATGTCCAAGGTGGTGTCACATGTAATGTCTGTTGTTCGTATTACGTATTTTGGAATACGTGTACGTATTTTATCTTGTATTGCATGTCTCCTTGCTTAGTTTAGTGGGTATTTCATTGTTCGGTTCATCTTGGTTTGGGTTGGCTTGGTTCGGTTTAGGGTTGCTTTTGGTTCAATATGGACCAAGGGGAGAACCCCTACCTACCACCAACATTTTCATTTATTAACCCCTCTCCTTTCTCTCTCCTCATTACTCTTCTTCTTCTCCACTACTAAAATCTGTCAAATCAGCGACGCCAAAAGACGTCGCTAAATCGGGAAAATACGTCGCTAATATCAATTAGCGACGTTTGCACGTAGTCGCGATTAACCTAGTCGCTAAACATGAAAACGTCGCAATACGTCGCTATTGCGACGATACTTAGCGACGCTAACTCGTCGCTAAGTCAGCGACCACCAGCGACGAAAAACGTCATCATTTACCGACGTAACCTAGCGACGTTGAGCGACTTGACATGCATCGATGCTGACCTGGCTTGAGAGCCAAATGGCGACGTTTTGCGACGTTTTGACGTCGCTATATTACTGACATATAGCGACGTTTAGCGACGTCCTACGTAGCGACGTTTAGTGACGATCAGCGACGGTATTCATTAATGTTAGCGACGTGCCTTATATTTACTTAGCGACGTTTCCTTCGTCGCTGGACGTCGCTGACTGTCGCTGAACGTCGCAAATATTGAAAAAAAAATTTTACAGCATTTGCAGCATTTGCAGAATTTGCAGCATTTGCAGCATTTGCAGAATTTGCAGCATCCCCTACACCATTTGTTACAACAACGACGGTGTATCACGAACACAGTATCAAACAACACATATACACAATCACGAACACGTTTGAAACACAATCTCATCAATCAACACAGATTTATGAAAAATTGTAACAACAATGTCAAACATAATGGTCCACATAAGAATAATGTATGTATAACCACATAAAAGACCCAACAATGGGCCATCACACAACAATATATATGTCGACTACGGCTGATCAGGAGGAGCATCACCGCTCCTGGAAAGAAGGTAAGCATACTGCTCCGGTGTAAGAACCACCGACGACGATGAAGGAGGAGGCAATGCAACCGCTGGAGAAGGAGGCAGTGTAACCGCTGGAGATGGGTGCGTCCGCGTCTCCTCTAGGGCTCGCAGTCTGGCGCTGCATTGCTCCATGCAAGCCACTATCCTAGTAACGGTGTCGTGAATGGACTCCTGTGTCCCCTGTACTTGCTGCACGGTGCGCTCGAGCTCGTCAAAGCGTGCGGTGACCGACGCAACGTCCTCTTGCGCCTGAGGCCCTTGCTGCTCAGCAATCCTCCTCAGCATATCGTCACGCAACTCAGCAATCTGGCGGACAATGGTCTCCTCGACTCGGGACGACTCGGCCTGTGACGGCTGTGAATGCGCACTGGAAGAGGGAGCCCTGGATGCCTGCGTCGCAACTAATGCGCCGTAGGACCCCGTACCGTAGTACGTACCCCTCTGAAGACCACCAACAGCGGTCTTCCAGAGCTCATCCTCCGACTGAGGCGGAGAGGGTTGCGATGTACCAACCCCTCCCTCTGCCTGTGCACTAGCACTCGCACGCTCATCACGTAGCCTAACATACTCTTCCTAGAAATCATTGTGCATCTCTATACATCAGTACTTACCTAAATTAGCCTAATAAACGTCTAAAATATTTAATTGTTATTAAGTATATGGTTATCTGTATATTCTTCAAGTTGTGTTAAAAATTAACGAAATCTAAATTAGTACTTACATAGCTCTGAGTAGTCCGGTCGTCGATGAGCTTCCCGTCCTTCCGATGGGTGGCCAGGAAGACGGTCACCATGTTTGCGTCCTCACCCCTCTTCACCTGCGTGTTTGTTATATTTTATTCTTTAGTAAAATAGAAAATTATATACTCCTACTATCAATAAAATCTTATATTTTACAATAAATTACATACCAGACGACGGAAATGCTCCGTCATAGGAATCGATCCACCACACCACTTTCCGGCCATCGTCCTAGCCGCCTTCGTCTTCTCCGACCGCTCTCTGTACCCGGGCTCCTCAAATCGAGCCCTCATCGTGGTCCACTGGTCAGGTGTGATCCAACCAGCAATCGGCTTTTCGGAGCGGTGACGAGCTTTCTGATCGTCAATTGCATCACGGATCAACTTGGCGGCGACGGCAGAAAACTGCCTCTCAATCTGCTCGGCTCAGTGTGGTGGATAAAAATAAGTCCTCTACAAGAATTACAAATTAAAATAATAAGTTCTAAAAAATGCTTAAAATTATATTAATCATACTAAATTAACTATCTTTAGTTACCTTGAAGTGGGCAAACCAGAATGCCTTCCTCTCTTCCGAGGCATCCGAGTAGTTGATCCACGGACCCCCATAGTTGGACCTTAGAAAGGTGCCCAACGCTCTATGTACCGACGAGGGACGATATCTGTATACAACGATAACCGACGTATTAATGAATATATATAGATATACAGACATGCATAAAATATTGATTTAACTTACTTCGTAGGACCGTCGGCCCAAATCTCCATCCTCGTCTCGTCCTGAGGTGCGCATGGAGGGTCGCTCTGGTATGGATCCGCCCGGGCGGGACGGGCGGGAGTAGGGACTACCTCCTCCACCTGCTCCCCACCCGCCATGCTGCTGTCAGCGGTAGGAAGGCTAGGGGAAGTAGAATGATCAGCAGCCTGGAACTGCTCGTCGCAGGTGCACTGCCACCCGGACCTGAGACCGTATGGTACAATGGAATGCTCGGGTCAGACGATGGTCCAGATCCATCCTCTGGTAACGGAGCTCTCTGCCCACCTAAGGACACGGATCGTCCTAGCCTATCTCCGCGTCGTCCTGAGGTGTCTCCGCGTCGTCCTGCCATGCTGATAATAACATTGGAGTTCATAATTTAAGACTACAGAAACATGAATACATCAAAATCACAGTTTATGATTGAAAATATAAATAAATACAATAACAGTTTAGAAATATCTGCATACATTGGAATTCATAATTTAAGTTTTCAAAAATGATCATAGTTCATAATTTAAGATTACAGAAATATGAATACATCAAAATCACAGTTTCTCAATCATCCTCTGAAAATTCATCTTCTTTGTTTGCCTCCTCCTCCTCCTCATCCTCTTCCTCTTCCTCCTAATCGTCACTAGCATCTCCTTCGTCTTCCCCTTCGGATACTTGTACCTCTTCTATACAAGTAGATATTGAATGGGAAACTTCTGCTGAGTCGACATCAACTGTATTAGGTACAAGAGGCAGCTCGTCCTCCTGATAAGCCACTTCGTCGACGTCGTAGGTATTTCTGGCTTTAGTCTTGCATACTGCCCACCAGTCGTACCTCGTTGTTCCCCGTCTAGAATATGTTGTAAAATATACGAGTTGAGCTTGACTTGCTAGGATAAATGGTTCGTATCCTTGGTATCGACGACGGTAGTTAATATCCACAAGACCATGCTTGTCAATTTTCCATCCTTGATCTTGTATGGGATCGAACCAATCAACTTTGAACAACACGATCTTGGTAGGCTCTATGCCATAGTTGTACGTCAATTCCACGATCTCCCGTAAGACGCCATAGAAATCATTGCCTGGAGTGACATCTTTGTAGTTTGTAGATTTGATACACAAGCAACTATTTTTTGTGGAATCAAGATCCAGGAAGCTATCTCTGATGAGAGCATTTGTTGACTTGAACTTAAACCCATTCACGCAATAACTTGGCCATACTTTGACGGCATAAATTGGTCCCTTGGCAAGAGTTCTAATAGATTCATTCTCAAGAATGACGTCCGGACGATCGACCTAAACACGAAAAGATACAAAATTAAGTTTAATGTTAAATTATTTCTTGTGCAGTTGTGAATGGAGGAAGATTCTAACTAGCTTCTTACGTACATATGCAGTCAACCAAGACGGAAAATAAAGTCTCATTTCTTCTTCTACTTCTTCATCTGCAATGTATGGTCTACTTGACCTCACCTCATCATTAAATTTGCTGAAAACCAATAAATATCGGGATATACTCGTTAAATTATAATAACGTAATCAACAAATAGATGACTTGAACGTTAAAGATTTTCACTTACCACTCTAGTTTTTCCACTTCATCCTCCTCGCAGTTGAGTAATATATATAACTGGGCAGCCTTTAGTTCCTCATCATTCAAATATCTCTTTTTTCAGTTTTTCTGAAGGCTTTCCAAGAGCATTGAAGACTTTCAATAATGCATCATTATATTCTATATCTCCATCGTCGTTCCTCGGAGCTCTTGTTCTATTTGTAGCAATATGAGGCTTGAAATACATTGAACAAAAGTTTGTAATCTCCTCAAGGACATAGGCTTCACAAATAGAACCCTCGACCCGTGCCTTATTTTTCACCTTCCTCTTCAGGTGGTTTAGATGGCGCTCGAACGGGTACATCCACCGATAACCGACGGGCCCACCAACATGTGCCTCATATGAAAGATGAATTGGCAAATGCTCCATAGAGTCGAAGAATCCAGGAGGGAACACCCTCTCAAGCTTACACAATGTTACTGCAATGTCCTTCTCCTGCTTTTCAAGCCGATCGACGAGCAACTTAGTAGAACAAAGATCTCTGAAGAATATGCTAAGCTCTGTCAGTGGATCCCAAACGAAATGAGGTAAGAATTCCCGAAATGCAATCGGGATTAACCTCTCCATAAAAACGTGACAGTCGTAGCTCTTCATACCCTGTAGTTTGTTCTCCTTCGGGTCATCCACCTACAAAGTTTACCTTTGTCCTCCTTGTCCAGTGAGAAAATGGCCCTGGGCTGCTTATACTTCCCACTGCCTTCCTTTATCAAATGCAACTCTGGACGTCTGCATATTTCTTCTAAGTCCAACCTGGCCTTGGGATTGTCTTTCGTCTTCCCCTTTACGTCCATCACAGTATTTATTATATTGTCAAATACATTCTTCTCGATATGCATGACATCCAGGTTATGTCTGAGCAGATGGTCACTCCAATATGGTAGGTCCCAGAATATACTCCTCTTCGTCCAGTTGTGAGCGCGGCCAAATCCATCACACTTGTACCCCGCTGTAGGCTCTTCAATAGCACTTGACAATTTTTTAACTTCTTTCCATATCGTGTCCCCGGACCACCGTGGCGGTGGACTGGACTTCTCTACCACGCCAGCACGAAAAGCATTCCTGTTCCTCCGGTACGGATGATCCTTTGGCAAGAACTGTCGATGACAATCAAAGAAGCACGGTTTTCCTCCGTATTTCAAACGGAAAGCCTTAGTGCGATCCATGCAATACGGACATGCGAGACGACCATGGGTGCTCCAACCCGATAACATTCCATAGGCCGGGAAATCATTGATGGTCCACATTAGTGCGGCCCTCATCTGAAAGTTCTGCTTTCTGGAAACATCATATGTGGTTGCACCTACTTTCCACAACTGATTCAGCTCATCTACCAAGGGCTGTAAGTACACATCGATGTTCCTCTTCGGGTTCTTCGGACCTGAAATAATAACAGTTAGGAACATGTAAGGAGTCTTCATACACATCCAAGGCGGCAAGTTGTATGGAGTAACAATCACTGGCCAACAAGAATATTGTGAGCCCGAAAGTCCAAATAGGGTAAAACCGTCGGAGGAAAGCCCCAATCTGACATTACGCGGCTCCGAAGCAAAATCGGGATACACTCGATCAAAGTGCTTCCATGCTTCCCCGTCGGATGGATGATCCAGTACTCCATCTATTTGTTTTCGCTTGTGCCAACTCATATTATCAGCTGTCTCCTTTGCCATAAACAACCTCTGCAACCGCGGCGTCAAAGACAAATAGTACATCGAATTTGTTGGCTTGCGTGCACCAGAAGTCCTTGTTGTACTAGTTGTCTTGAAGCGATCGGCACCACAAAATCTGCAGGCGTCTTCATCCTTGTCGTCCTTATAGTACAACATGCATTCGTTGCGACATGCATCAATTTTTTCATATCCCATCCAGAGCGATCTCACCATTCTCTTGGATCGGTAGAAGTCTTTAGGTAACTTGCCACCCTCCGGCAATATATCTTTAATTAACTCCAGGATTCGGTTGTAGCATTCTTGAGACATGTTAAAATCTGATTTTATGCTCAACAATCTTGTAACCACCTCCAATGGTGAATGGTCATCACAACCAGGATATAAAGGAGTCCTTGCATTCTCCAACAACTTCATGAACTTTGCAGCATTGGCATTCGGTGCCTCCTCAGCTGCATATTGATTGTTCGGATTGAAACTAGGCCCCGCAGCATCGAAAACCATGTTCGTCCACCCTTGGTCGTAATTAGCATGCTCGTGGACATCTACATAAGGCTCCACATAAGGCTCCGGATCGGAGGCTAAAGACACAAGTTCTCCGTATGCGGTCCACTGATAATAATTTGGCATGAAACCCCTCGAATACAAATGATATGTCACATCCACTTCCGAATGATATTTCAAGTTGCGACATCTCATACATGGACACTTAATTTTTGTGCGGTCCATGTACTGAGGGAACGCCTTGGTAAACTGCAGGAACTGTTGCACACCCTGTATAAATTCATCCCGCACACCGCACATGTCATCAGATGACGATTGTACATCCACAAACGGTTCCGCAGATAGTAATTCATATCCATTTTAGATAATTCTGCAAAGATTGACACAGATAATAATTCATCAGGATGACGATTGTATATCCACAAACGGTTCTGCATAATTGCCAAGTGTGGGAACGAATGGCTTAGAACACAACCCAAAATGCATTCTAGCATACATTAGTTTGAATCATCTATGTTCTGTACATATGGTGTAGTATATGTTCTTATCGAATCTAGTATCTGAAGGATGTAACAGAATCAAGATGAACCCATATAATGTAATACTAAGACATTATCTACTACTAAAAGATGTAGTGATAGGTTGTCGTATCATCATTGCCAAGGGATGGGGTCGGAGGACAGTCAAATTTATCTACGGCTACATAGTTTCTGCCTCGCCAGTCGAATGGCTACAGGGACTATGTCCTGATCACGATATCGTACCGTAGATTAATACAAATTCCTTATAGCAAATGTCATACATAGATTTCTGTCTCGCCAGTCGAATGGCAAATAATTATACAAATCAAACTAGTCAAAGGGTACTGAACATAAAGTCTAATTAAGACTTTCAACTAAGCAGTCAAAGGGTACTGAACAGAAAGTCTAATTAAGACTTTCAACTAAGCAGCGCTGTAGGATTTAAAATATGGTATTTAGGATTAGTATCCATCATTCGTGACATAGCTGACTCTGCCAAAACCTGACCAACATATCCTACACTAATCATTCCATATTTCAGTAATGTCAGTGAGCTAAATCATACTCAACTGTCGAGAATACTTAGGAGAAAACTCATTCACAGGATTAGTATCCATCCTTCGTGACATAGCTGAAATTTTATAGAGCTCGATAATAATTATTAGTCAATTTATTCATCATTTCAAAACCCTGAAAATGCCCAAAAAAACTCCCAGTAGCAGTAAATTAGGCTCGAACCCTAAATTAGAATTCGAATCCAAGCAAAATATCAAATTGACAGTTGATATGTCCAAAAAACTCCCAGTATCAGTATATAGGTGTCACACTGTGAGTCTCGTGTCCACACAGTGGGACACGACGTGTCCAAACCAACAAAATAGGTGTCACACGAACTAGAAGTGAGTCCACGCTCTCGTGTCCCCCGCAGCGAGTCCACTGTGAGTCTCGTGTCCCCGGCAGCGAGTCCACGCTCTCGTGGACACGAACTAGAAGCGAGAGAGAGAGAGAGCTAGAAGACGAGGAGAAACTGGAAAGCGGGGGGGGAGAGTTACCTGAGGAGGAGGAGAAGGAGGAGGGAGATCGCCGGAGGAGCGCCGCGGAGGAGGAGGCCGGAGGAGGGAAATCGCCGGAGGAGCGTCGCGGAGGTGGAGCGCACGAAAAATTGGGAGGAAAAATTTGTGAATGATCGGAAAGGAAACCCTCGCTGGCTATATGAAACGTTTAGCGACGTTCTTTTAGGACGTCGCCAAACGTCGCTGATATTTATGAAACGGCGACGCTGCTTAAAATGCATCGCTACACGTCGCTATATCAGCGACGTGTACCGACGAACGTGCGACACAGATTCCCATTTAACAAATTGCAGCCGCTAGACGTCGCTATTAGTCGCTGTTAGCGACAAACAGCGACGTCTTGGATAAACGTCGCTAAAACTCCCAAAAATAGCGACGTTCTACCTTGGAGTCGCTAAATACGTCGCTGATATGACTTATTTTGGTAGTGCTCCACCATTAACTCCTCACCAACCTGTGAGAGAGAGAGAGAGATCTAGGCAAGTGCATCTTGCTTCATGGAGGAACCCAAATTTTATTGTTCCATTCTCTTCTTCACAGCATTCTAAAGCACTTTAGTACTTGGCATTTCTAATTTCCATAGCTCATTGCTTGTAGATCTAAGTTTATTTCATTTTTGGATTTCTTGGGTTTGATCTATTTAATCTTATTATTTCTAAGTTTTGATGGTTCCATGTTGTAGAGAATTTTATTCTGCCCCATTTTGACCTATGGAAGTTCGGATTTGGACTCTGGATGAAGGTTTAATGAAGCTTGGAAGCCATGGTTGCTTGGTTCTTCTTCTCGGAAGAATGGAGAAGAAGAACATGATCCAGCCTTGAGGACTTGGCCGCATGATAATTTCATGCGGCAAGTCATTTCTCTAGCCGCATATGTTCTCCAGCCGCATGGATAATCCCAGCCGCATGAGACCCCGAACCCCTTGAACCGCATGAACTTTAGCCGCATATGCCCTGGATAATCCAGCCGCATGACTAGGGATGAACTCCTGGCCGCATGAGCTTTCCCAAATTGAGCCGCATGGAACTTTGATCCCCGCCAGCCGCATATGCAACCGTCATTCCTTGGCCGCATGGGTCTGTCCGTTCCCAGCCGCATAAGGCCCGGTCATTTCCTGAGCCGCATGGAACCGCGCTGACCCAGCCGCATAAGCTCCGCCCCTGCCTCCCGCAGCCGCATATGCACCCGCCTTCTTGAGCCGCATAAGAGCCTTCCCCCAGCCGCATGAGGCCCTCCCCTTTCAGCCGCATGCCCCTGCCTCTTCTGAGCCACGTGCGCACTCCTTTAGTGGCTGCATGGATCCAGTAATCCTGAGCCGCATGAACCTGAATTCTGGCCGCATGAAACCGCACCCATCCAGCCGCATGGGTTCATTTCTCTGAGCCGCATGGCTCCTCCCCGTGCCTTGCCTTGTTATTTAATTATTATTATTTACTATTATTTTGTTAACTCATGTCTTGTAACACTCGGTATAACTTGAGTCTCTTGATTGAATGATTTTACTATGCTATCCTGCACTTCTTACCCAAACACGACAGTGACCCGTAGTGGTGCACTCATGACCAGTAACATGACATGATAGTGGCCCGCCGTGGCACACTCCTGACAAGTAACCTGATATGATAAGCTGTTGCGACGGCTACCTGACATGACAATAATGAATAACCTGGACACCGTGGGCGATTGTGCTTGTACAAATAAACCAGTCTTGTCTTGCATCATGTTTAGGAAGGGACTCCTGAGTACCACGGTCAGGAGTACCTACTGAAATGGACTAAGGCTAATAACTAGAATAATACAGTAGTCATGAAGAGATTTCCCAGCTACAGGCAATTCCGTTACCTGGGAGCGCCTGGGATCTGTAGCCTGCCGTCGAGTATGGCACATTTCCAGCACACTGTTATGTGTTGTACCTTTCAAGCTACTTAAGGGTACATGCGTTTCCTGGACGATGTACCCACCTGAATTCAACCCTTAATTTTTGACCTGGGTAACCTGGATGGTCTGCAGGACTTGTGGCTGTGGAATAATCTCGCTGCATCTTGTTAGTAACTAGGCATGTGATAATCCTAGTTAGTTAAAGTATCAAGCCGTACTCATTGCTTGGCCGTGATTGATTGGATGGCACAACCAGTTTAGTCTTGTCTTGATCCTGTACAAGATGGTTACATGAGCTGATTTCTTATGTTAACTGCCGATAAATGGTGGAAAGCCAAGTCCCGTTCAAATGAAGGGTTACAACCCCGGTCCTTATTTGGTTTACGGGTTGTAACCTGGCTATCTGAATAGTTCCATGGTTATCTCGTCGTATATCATCCTGATATGTTTTTTCTTATTTCCAGTTCTTACTACTTATTATTATTTTGTGTTAATTGCTGGTTTTAGTTCCTAAGTGAAGCTTCCTTTGTGACACTTGCTCTTTCTGGGGTCTGACCCAGCTGGTTTTGTATGGTCAGATTTCGGAGCAGCTCCAGAGGATCTACCGACTTTCCAGCCCGATGGTGACCACCAGGCGTAACCAGGGCAACGAGTGGGTTTATTTTTGATCTTCCACTCTATTGTAAAAATATTCTTTTGAGGCGTTTAGCCGACGAGCACCTGTTTAGCTCGACTGCATTTACTTACTGTCTGCCTTCGGCTGTAACATGATTGACAGATCCTAGGGTTGATCATGTATGACTAAACTCTTGCTAGTCCTCATATTTTGTAACGACTAGCTTCATGATCAGCTGAATATGTAATGTTTGGGACGCCTTACTATTGTATATTTGGTGATCTTACATTTTGTAACACTTACTTACTTGTTTATGATTGAGACACTAGGCTTGTTCCTGATCGTAAGAGACTGTTGGCTTGTAGTTAAACCCTCATGTATCTAGACAGCCGTGACCGTATAGCGAGGTGGGTTGCACTTCAATATACGTAGCTGGCTATGTCTGCCCCCGCTCTCCAGTATTCTGGTTCTGGGGCGTGACATCGCACAAACCTATATATGGGATGCACAAAGTTATTTATTGTTCCAGAGTAAATAGTGATTCTACATGCATTAATTATATACTTCTAGGCCAATTCTAGGTCAATAAAGTCAACTGAGACAAATCCATATTGTGTTACCCTATAATCCATCATATAGTATATGTATAACCCTATAATATAGTACTCCCACTCTTGAATCAAATACCCAATCACCTATTACTCATAAGGTGACTTGATACTCTAGTACCCTATATCCCTTTACCAAGTTTCCTCTAAATAGTCCACATGTAACTAACCTAACCATATGCCTTAGGCTTCTATCTATATGCATATACTATCCATCTATGCACAAAGGTTTTTCCTAAAATCTCATTTACCTATACATTCTCACACTCTAACAATCATAGACACAAGGACACACATGCTAGTGCACTCACCTACTCAGACACATATCCCTGCTTCTGTGACTGCCTCTTCAATGGCTCCTACCTGCTGCCTAAGCAAGGCGCATGTATTTCTCTATCTTGCTGCTACCAAGATCTCTTCACAATTTAGTTGCTAACACATATCCTAGTCTGAACACTACACATAGAAATCCAAAGTGGGACATATGATTTCATTCATTGCAACATATGCATATATGAAGGATTAACCAAGATGGCAAGGTATCTTAAGGACTGATACCATAGGCTACTTAATGATGCCATCATGGCACCCCCTGCTACTGCAGTGCAGGGAACCTCCCTTCTCTCACCAATACTGCTATGCATACAACCATGGCTGCATTCAAATGCCCCTACCCAAGCTTCCTTCTCATTTCTCAAATGGACTGCCATCACCTAAATCCTTATTTTATATATATATATATATATATATATATATATATATATATATATATATATATATATATATATATATATATATATATATATATATATATAATAACACAATCTTTACAATGACTGAACTATATAGGATATACAACTATTTGGAAAGGGATTGAGATGAGTGGTATAAGTGACTGAATCATCACAAGAATGATACTATAAAGGTTAACTAAAAGTTAGGATACCAAAGGATAGATCACACATATGTGAAGGATTTAATTAGAACAAGTGGACTGTAACAAGAAGGATCAAAGGCTAAACATTCATGTGCCAAATACTGCGCAAGGTGATATGAAGGGTAATGCATCTCACGATACAGGTCAGAACAACTTATGGAAGCAGGACAATATAATGCAGTGAACCTAATGTAACTGCAGAATAAAAAGAGGGTATTGGTCTGAACTAATGTGTGGATGGTTAGGTGGGCGGGGCAGTATAGTGAATGCAAGACACATAGACAAGGGAATTGGATACACAAGGTGGACTGCAAGTGAAATTAGCATGGACAGATCAATAATGAATACAAACAACTCGAGCCATCTCTCACACAATGCCAAGCTCAGGCCATACATCCTCACCTGCATATCTAAGGGGACATACGCCACAACTCTTACACTCCATAATGATACCAAGCTACAGATAAAGGACTGGACCATGTTCAAGGTAAATAAGAGGCATGGTCACTAGTGTAAGGTAGGGTTTGAACCACAAGTGACATGCAGGACAGTCCTAAAATAACAAATGGACAATGATGTATGCAACTAAACATGAAGAAAAGGGAAAGGCCAAGACAACTTCCTACAGGAATTGGTATCAAACCCACCAAGGACTGATACACTATCTACATGAGACTAATGCCATGTTCTACAACTGATACATGGTAGGTATCAGATGGAGGGGGTCTGAACTAAATGGGGATATGCAGGATATGACTGAATAGTATACAATGAGGACTGCCACAAATGTGAAACGTATCAACTGGTACCAAAGGGCAAATACCAGAACCAAGGTAAAGAGTGTTACCCAGGCATACCAAGGATATGAAGGGACTAATCCCCCTTTCACCTGTGTGGTCTAAACAAACCAAGTGGTAGAGACTGAACAGGACAAGGTAGGTTGGCTGTTCACTGGCTGCAGGACAGATCAAATGTCCCAGGTTAGGATAGTGAATGGCAAGGTGGGGACTGACAGTTGCAATGGTCTGATACATATAAGGCTATCACTAATTTTTGAAGGATGAATGCACTAGGGGTTGGTATCAGTAAATGTAGTGTCTGAACAAGATGAAGTGGAATATTTGAACTGAGCTATGGGTATGACACTTGAAACATCATTTGAACATTAGGATAATGACCTCTATTGGTAAAGACTCGATACAAAGAGGATGAACTAAAATGGGACTGAATCAATAAAGAGTACGAGGACTGAAACTAATACATCCTAAGATTGAACAAGGTTAAGGAGTTGAATTTATATGAAGGTAGTGGTAATACAATTGGTGGGCAGATACCTAAAGAGGAAATCCTAATGCACTATGGACTGATACAAGACAGTACTCTATGGACAGAACATAAATGTGGACTGAGCATCAAGGTGAATGTGGGCAGGACATGAAGACAAGGGGACAGAACAGTATGTAGTATGGTTGCTCACAATGGTCAGTGGACATGAACTCTTAATTGCAGTGGATAACAACAAGGCAAGACACCACTTTGGACAGCACAATAGAAGCAGGACAGGTCTGCCCATGGTCGGGACAGAACAAATGAATAGGAGGGGCATTGCAATGGTCTCTACTGACCAAAGAGCTACCTATGGGAATGGAACAATGAACAAACTGATTAAGAACTAAATGGACAACTCCTGAGCAGAGCCTGCTATCCAAAAATGAATCAATGGACAGAGCAACAGAATGGTCACTGCACAGTGTGTAGGACAACAAACCCCAAGTCCCCATTTCCATAAAAATCTACCAAACTAAACTAGTGACATAAGATAACATCCAACATTGCTAACACGGTCTAAAACCAATAGAGTATCAAAAGCCCTAATAGTCATTTCTTCGAACACTCGACGTACGTATCTGATACTCTCGTGATAGGCACATCAAACGAATCCGAAATTGATCCAACTCCTTCCTAATGCAAGATGGACCCTAAATGAATGCATCTATATCAATGAATGGGAAATTTGAAGGTTTAGAGGGCTCTTACCAATTGAGAGTTAGAATCTCAATGAAAACTTCTAGATTTAGATCTCCACCAATTCCCAATGGTCAAATTGCTCCAAATACTCTCAAGCTAGGCAATAGAGGCTTCCTCTCTCCAAGGAGAAGAGATTGCAATTCGTTTGAGAGAATTTGGACTTAATTTGGATGTTGGAGGAAATTTGGAAAAGAACACAAATTAGGGTTAGAGTTTGTAATGAAAGGGGGGAGAAGGAGGCTATAAATAGGAAGGGGAAGGGGCATGTGGCTGGACATGATGGTTGGGTTAGGGTTTGTTTTGATGAAATGCTAAAAAGGCTTCCTAATTGTCATTTTAAGGCCCTTTAAGGAAGAGGCCCAATGTGGCTTATGTTTTAAGTCACTAATAGGTTCTAAATGATATTCTAGCTAGGTTAGAACCTAACTAAAGTTGTCTAATCTCTCTAACCTAGTTTTTATGGTCATGGCCAACATCTAATCAATGTAGTTCTAAGGTTCACCAACTAATGACACTAATACAAATCATTAATAAATAATATTAAAATAATCAAAAAAATTATCAATTACCAAAATATTCTTGTATAGAATGTGGTGGTGACAGACCTTCTTCAAAATAACAACTTTGGTCTTGAGCTCTTTGTAACTCTCGACCACGATCTTCAACTCATTGTAGCCTGAGACTTTTTCGTGTAAGTCCTCAATCTCCGTACGATGTGCCTTGGGCTCCTCTTCAAGTGCATATCAGTCTTCAAGATCTCAAGGTACTCTGCAAGATCGACAAGGGTACGTTCCAACTAAACTCCTATGATGTATAATATTGTCTCTACTGCTGCTCGAGCACCACCATGTATTTATTAAATAGAGAGAATAATACGCTCATATCCCGGCTTGAACTCGGACAGATGGAGCTGATGTATCCAACCTCAATCATTTGAGCTAGGCAATACAGAAAATTTCATATAAAGGGATAAAATTAGGTATATTTATGCAGAAGAGGAAGAGTTTGGAGAAATTACATGTACATGGATGGGGCACCATCAAAATAAATATAGTGTCTGGCGCCATCTTAGGTGGCGTCCAAAAAATGATGGGATATGGCGCCATCTTAGATGGCGCCCAATAGTCTCCATATATCTGGCGCCATCTAAAGGATTTGGTGCCATCCTAGATGGCGCCCAAAAATTTTAAAAAAAATTGTTTGAAATATTCCATGTGATTGATTGAGTTTTTGTTGTTTGGATTGTGGTTTGGATTGAGGAAGAAATGCACAAATGGCGTCTCTTGGACGCCATCTAAGATGGCGCCAGATATATGGAGACTATTGGGCGCTGGCGCCAAATTCCATCATTTGTTGTGAGCCATGGCGCCTCATCACTCTACGTGTAATTTCTCCAAACTCTTCCTCTTATGCGTAAATATAGAAAAGTCCAGCCCAATCTGAAGACCCAGCCCAATATTGATGAGACTATCTATCATAAACCACTGGCAATCCACTCTCCCCCACCATTTCCACACCCCCAATTCCAATGAACCCCGAGCTCCAGCTCCAACCCCCACCACCCTCCCCCTCCGACCCCCCCGGCGCCCTCTTCCTGGTCCTCGGCTACCTCCGCCTCCGCGAGCTGCTCTCCTTCCAGCGGGTCTGCAGGTCCCTCAGGGACGCCGTCGCCGGCGACCCGCTCCTCTGGCGCCGCATCTCGGTCGACCGTCCCCTCGGCGCCAGGCTCCACGACGAGGCCCTCCTCCGCATGGCCTCGAGGTCCGGCGGGATGCTCGCCTCCCTCGCCCTCCTCGACTGCCCCAGGATCACCGACGGCGCCCTCCTCCGGATCGCCCGCGACAATCCCGGCCTAACCCAGGTACGCATCGCCGATCTTCTACGTCCGCCGAGCTCCGATCCGATCTCGAATCGCTGGTTTGAGCCCATCATCAACGCTTTCGTCTCGTCGAGATGATTTTACTCGACAAGACAAAAACTCCGCAATAAACTCGTTGACGCTCTGTAGTTGATGTCCACACCTATGTAAAAGGTGTGCTCGTAGTTGCAGGTTAGGAAGCGCTCTTTCAACTTATTCCTCATCTTTTTCCCCATGAGCTGATGCTCCCAAGGGGGCGTTTGGTTCAAGTTTTGGAGGCTTGGGAATGGTTTTTTTGGATTCCTTACCCATGTTTGGTATGTCTAGGATCGGGAATTAGAGAGGGATACGAGGGGTTTTATATTCCCATTGATGTGGGAAAGTTATTCCCAAGCCCCCGGGAAAAGTTTTGCTTTTACTAGGAATGTTGTTTGGATATTTTGTTTGGACGGTAATACCATCTCTTTACTTTCAAAATTCCAACTTCTGCCCCAAACAATGTGAATTTAGGTAACACTAGCATCATGAAATTAATGAAAGGGTATTTGTGGAAAACTAAACAAATTTAGATTCTTATCCCTTTGTGAACCAAACATGGGAGTGAAAAAATTGAAAATTTTGGACTACATTCCCAACTAACCAAACATGGGTATGAAAATGTTGATTCCTAGGAATAGAAATGGATTCCTAGGAATACAACAACTTCATCCAAAAGAGTAATGTTAGGACTACAACCAATAATGGTTGTAACCCTTTACAACTGCCACGTGGCGGTTGTCAATTGGTCTCCTCTTCCCATGTGGGATAAGGGGGGATAGGGGAGCCAATTAACAACCGCCATCCAGGCGATTATAAAAGTTACAACCATTATTGGTTGTGAACTTGGCGTTACTGTTGTCCTAAAGCCTGTCCCACCAAGATGATGTCTTCGACTTCAATCAACATGCCACCAATTTCACCTTCTTGTCTGCAAATATCTCCATGTACATCAAATAATCAATCACTTTTGACAACCAATTCATGAATTTCTCGATGACGATCCACATGCGTTTGATTTCATAGGGAATGAAACTGGGATGGTACCTTCCTTTGAATAAGGAATTTCTGGAATATGCAAAAAAGAAAAAGAAAAAAAGAAGAAGAGCAAGGCGTATATCGACACGCGCGGGGAGGCTAGTGCAAGTAAGCTCACGTAACGGTATGAGCTCATATGTCATACTCAGTCATTGGCATGGGTAGTTACTTTTTTCTAAATTGATCTATGGATTCTCCGAGCTGGAGCTGGTTACACAAAAATCCACTTTTATTCGATACCGAGATCTTCATGAAAGACGAAATATTGACCTTCAACTTAAAGTCATATCCTCTCTCGTATGGGTCTTCTACACGACCGTCATGTTGATAAGCATATCCGTCGTCGAATTGATCTCCGTCGTCACTAAAATCGTTCCTTATGTAGTGGTCATACAGACCGCTTTCGTTGACGCCACATCAACCGCCATAGTCTCGTCAACCAGGCAATATGTTACCGTCACGATCGTCATCATGATCTGTTTGGCAAAATCGTCAAATTCCTCGTTCGAGCTAGATGAAGATACTTGTCTATCTTCGCGAGGTTGCATGCATTGCTCACTCGTGATGTCGTTTCTAGACCACAGACGGGTTGTCTCAACTGTTCCTGATAGCCTACCACATGCTTGAATCGTTGGACGCGTAGGATCAAATCCCTCGGAGAGACTTCAGTGCGACGGCCCGCCAAGAGACCTTCAACCCCTGCTCTTCCTTAGGGAGTTGGTCGTCGTCATTGGTTCCCACTATGCCTCGTGAATCGTGATATGCTTGAGGCTCTGATAACCTGACAAAATACCGGAACACCGATTACTGAAAACCAACAATCTAAAAGTAACGAGAACTACAACCCCAATTCTTAAACACGCGAATCAAAAGAGAGACTTTTGTTAATAGAGAAACAATACAATTGAGCTTGTTCTTCTCCTACTTCAAACTCCTATTTATAATAATTAAGTGACTTAAGGCCTAAGAAAAAGATCCCTAAAAGATACACCTAAATAAAGAAAGGAAAAATCCTTCCAAAATTCACCAAAACAGCCCCTTACCCAACCTGGCTGGAATTCAGATGGAATGCCGAGTTTTCCTGAACCTAGGCTTGTAGGAACCTGGAATTCCAATGGAATTCCGGGCTGGCCTGTTGTGGCCCAGTTTTGGGCTGGCTACTTGAAGTGCGGTTTGGGCTGACAGGCTTGGGGCCTGGTTTGGGCTTGGCCCTTATTCACTTCCGCATCAGTTTTCTCCTGATACAATTGCAACATTAGATTTTTTATAAGTTTTATGGTGTAATTTCCTCTCTCTATAGCATATCTCGTCCACTGCTGGAATGTGTAGCCGCCAGCAGGCCTCATTTCCCTTAAGTAGGGAATTCCCAGTTCAAATTCATTGTATTGGACCACTGATTGGAAAGATTGGTCCAATATCATCGTCAGGATTTAATATAACAAAAGAGTTATAGAAAGAAAAAAAAGAGTACTGCAGTTTCAAGGATTAGAGAGTATGCTTCTATTCTATCATTAGTAGTAGGGGTGCCACTTGGGCAGATTGGCCTTAGTTGAAAGCCCAGCCAAGCACAACCTAAAAATGTCAGACCTTAAACTGACCCCATCCCAACATTTAGTTGGAATTTATGACCAGCTCCAATTGGATAGCATTCATGGGGTTACAAAGGTTATGGAAGTCTATGTTGGATGTGGTTGATAGTATTTGTGCACTTCTAGAGATTCTTTATCATATAACATATATAAGTATCTTTTATTATATTGGATTATCCACAAACAAGATATAAAATCCAACTACGTATAACATATACCGTAAATAGTATTTTATTGTAAATATTTAAGATAAGAAACTTTTGGCGCTGTTAAAGTTTTGTGATTAGATTAGGTAAACATAGAGACCAAAAGGTTACCACTTAGTTGATATCTAAAGTAGAGTAAAAAAACAAAACAAAAATAATTTACATGTATTCAGGTCGAATAGGGTTTAGCAGGAACAGTTATGCTACATGTGGGGTGGTTCAGGTTGATTGGAGCAAAGTTACCATAACTCAACCCCTAGCTATTGTTTTCCGGAACTTTTGTTCACAGAACTTTTTCGATTCCAGGATGCTAAAAACAAAAAAAATAATTTTCACTCCCTTGATTACAAGGGAAAGGAAAAAGCAAGTGACAGAATCTCCTATATTATCTACTTCCTGTTCCCTCTCTCTCTACTCAGTCACTCCTTCAACCTCAATCACATCGACTCTAACCTCCTTTTATTGCCATGTCTTTCTGATATGTTTCTTTTCACCACTTTCTCTGTAATTATTTTCAACTTCTTGATTAACCAAACAAGAAAAAAAAATCTTTTCTTTTTATTCCCCTACTTCCCGCTAACCAAACACGACCAAAGTCTTCAAGAAAAACGACGAACTAAGGAATTGTTTGGTCATTTTTGGATATATCAGTTGGAGAGAGAGGTTGCATAAACACGACACACACACACACACACACACACACACACACACACACACGATAACGATACAACAACAATAAAGGCTTTGTCCCAAAATTTGGTGTAGGATGTTTACATCTTTTATTCCATTCAACTGTAACAAAGACCATATCCTTGATGACGATACTAAATACGCTTTTTAAAGGAAAATTTAGGATATGGGTAAGATACGAATAAAGTTATATATACTCAGGAATATATATATAGGTTCCAAAAAAATTCTGTCAAGGATTTGACACAAAGAAATTTTACTGTCTTATCTCAATTATGTTGTTATGATCAAGACAATATAAAACCACTTTCAACCATGTTTGGTGTCTCTTTGGAGCCTAGACACAGACATGGACGATCATATCTTACAAGAGTGTCAAAAAAGAGAGGTGCCATTCTGATGTGTCATAAAAGTACCATTCTGATTGTCAAATATGGATACGAACGTGTATGTGCTCCTCTTGCGAAGTATCCTTGCTACATAGTTGGAGAGGAAATTACTTAGCAAATGTTATGGCCTTCGAAACATGTCCTTATAGTTGACAAGTTGTTTGAACTTTGTCATGAAATATCTGTTTTGAAATTTCAAAAAAAAAATGCATACAAGCACCTTGGCAGCTTATAAATTCACTATTTTGCCTGCTTTTATTTTATATTTCTTTCTATTAAAAAATCATTGCACTCTTGTAAGTAGCTAACATAACTGCAGTTATATGTACCTGGATGCACAAGCTTAACTGTCGATGGTGTGGTGAGGGTAGTGAGGTGGCTAGCTGAGCACAAGGGTAATCTAGAAAGGCTCCAAATTTATGGTGTCAGGAACATAAGAAGAGAGCATCTTGATATCCTCAACTCTTTTCTTCAAAAAACTGATGAGCAGAGAGTTCCACACCCTTTTTTCTATGGCAGTTGGCAGTCTCTCCCTTACGATGGTGAGGGTCGCCCAATCGATGTTGATGTTTGCCCTAAATGTCGGAATATAGCACTTGTGTTTGACTGTACAAGAGAGGATTGCAGGTATGTATTTGCTGAATTCCTTCAGAGATATAATCCTTCTTTTTTCCCATTGTTTGTTAAATCTCATTTATAAATAGTGGTCATTTCCTGCTTGGTTTCTGTTGGTTGAGACTTATTTTGAAACGAAAATTTTCACTTAAAGCATAATAAATTTATAAAATTACACGTACAGCACAACGTTTTCAATAATTACAAATGAAGCATAAGAACGCCCATCCGAAGGGCGTTCTCATTAAAATATGAATTGAATCCTGTGGAGAGGTAACGAAGACGTTAGCGAGATAACGAATATATATAGTATATATAATATATATAATATATATATATAATATATATATTATATATATATATATATAGAAAACGCCCATTCGAAGTCCGAAGGGCGTTTTCCTGCTTACCTAGCACCCCCCGATCCGCCTCGGCTGCCGCGCTGTTTCATGCTGCCACGCGCTCTGTCGCGCTGCCATGCGCGATGTCGCGCTTTACGATGCTGCATGCAGCAGCTTTAGCTACATAGGTGAGCGGAAACACTTTACAGCTTTGCTTTGCATTGTTTGCACGTGGCACGCTTAACGAAGCCATATCAACATGCATACATCTTTATTTGGCTTTGGAGACCGGGTTGGGACTTTGGAGACCGGGTTGGGGCTTTGGAGACCGGGTTGGGACAGCTTTAGCAGGCATTGGTGAACGGAAAAGTAGGTATTGTGGCTTTGGAGAGTGAATAAAAGGAGAAAAGAAGAACAAGGAGGAAAGAGTTCTTCAAAAGGAGGAGGAGAAGAAAACGAAGGAAGCAAGAGTAGAAGTAAAAAAACCTTGTCTTGTTAACAGGTAATATGATTTGATTTTCAAAAATTATTTACTTGCTATTTTAAAGTTGATTAATGTTTGATTGTGTTCCCTACAATAGTTATATAAGTAGAAAATAAATACATAACTAAAAAATTGTAACGATTATTACAGATGGCTACTCAAAATGATAGAAAATACTTTGTGGTTCGACAACTCCATTCATTTTACATGAACGAGAATCGCACGTTTCTAAACTTGTATTTACCGGAGAGGTAAACTAAATTTTAGGTAATTAATTTTCTGGTTGTTAATTTTACTAAATTGTACTAATGATGTATATATATATTATAGCGCATGGTGAGTGGCGATCATTATGTGAGTGTCTGCAGCCCAAAAGGCCCTGGTAGCGTCGTTTGGTTTTGACGTTATACGTATTAAGCGCCAAAACAGGAACATGATATTGAGCATAGTTGAGCGATGGTGGCCAACACGCAACACATTTCAGCTACCTTTTGGCGAGATGACCATCACTTTAGCTGACACAGCACAGATTCTAGGGTTACCTATCGAGGGTTACCCTATACACTTTTATGAGGGGTTGGATGCTTCTAATATCATTAGGTCATACCTCGGTGTGGAGCCACCATCTGATATAGGAGGTCGGAGCACTGTCAGACTCACTTGGCTCCGGTCCACTTTATGCATCTTGATCGCATCGGCGATACGATAGTTGTTGTCGATAATTTATGGGTATTTTTTTACACTAATAATTAATTTTTATTTAATATAGTTCATATGAAGAGTTTATTTGTTATTTTTCAGGTGATTTATTGTACAAGAGCTTATTTGTTATGTCTCTGCGGTGCATTATTATTTTCCGACGCAACGGGAAATATGATCAACGTCAGACTGCTACCATTTCTTCAAGATTTGGGTACGCGCACAAAGCACGCATGGGGTGCAGCAGTTAGCACATTTATATCACTCGATGACATCATTCGTGACTAAGATTTCAGGAGGTTAAACAGCCAAAAATATTTCTGGATGTCTAACACTTATACAGGTATATTATATTGCTGGTGAACATATTTATAAACAACTAAAAATATTTTTGGATGTCTAACACTATTCGATCTCACATGCAAATTATATTGTAGTTCTGGAATTACGAGCACTTTGCTATTGGTAGGCCACTTACCATATATAGTGATCAACGAGTATGCCCAGGAGGCCTTAAGTGGAACAATGAAAATATAGATTATCAGCATGTTGTCCACAAAGCGGTCTCTATTTACCGGAATCAATTTGACACATTAACTGCGTTTGATGTTAGTATATTAATAACTCCCATATTTACTTGAGTTCTTAAATGTTAATTTTCGTGCATGTCTCAATTTACTTGTTCAACGTTACGTAGGTTTTCTGGCAACCCCAAAGTGTACCAGAAGATGTAATAAACAGTACAAGGGGCATGAGTCTCCATCGATTATATTATGTACAACGGAAATATCATGTTTCATCAGGCTGATCGTGTAATGCGACAGTTTGGACTGAAACAGATGATACCTCTTGATCCTTTATCTTCTAGCATTTCCAAAGCTAATATAGAAGACCGGGCGGCCCACTTTCTTGTTGGTTGGTATTCCAGATTTAGCACGCATGGCGTAGAACACGTCTGAAATGATGACATCGGTTGCAGATGGTAAATTATAGAATACTTAATTTTTATTTCAAATAAATTATAAGGTGTTCGTTCCATGCACTCATATTTTGTTGATATCTTATAGTGGTAGGTAACGAAGATTTTGTACGTTGGTATGGATGTTCGCTAATGCAAAATCGAAGATATGAATTTGAAGAGCCCCGGTTTGAAGCACGAGCTATAGATGATCGGAGCCTGCGTGAGCACATGACACGTATAGAATTAACGGTATTAGTTCGTTTCTACGTATAATATCATGGTAATTTTTGTTAACTTTACAACATTAATTCAACATGTATTATAATATTTAGGTGGACTGCATGACTCAGATGTCCCAAGTCCCCGGTGCCGATCCAACTGGGATGTTTGGGGATACTTTAGAATCTCTACGCCAGCCCGCACCCGATTTTGTTTCATTGGATGTCCCAGCCGATCACCCTGTAGGTATTGTCAGGCAGAGACACGCACATCCCCGTACGACCAAGTCACATACACGTTCAGGCAGAGACCACGTTTAATAAAATTAACAACCAGAAGTGATGGTGGCTCCACACCGAGGTATGACCTAATGATATTAGAAGCATCCAACCCCTCGTAAAAATATATAGGGTAACCCTCGATAGGAAACCCTAGAATCTGTGCTGTATCAGCTAAAGTGATGGTCATCTCGCCAAAAGGTAGCTGAAATGTGTTGTGTGTTGGCCACCATCGCTCAAATATGCTCAATATCAGGTCCCTGTCATGGCGCTTAATACGTATAGCGTCAATAAGGTCAAAACCAAACGACGCTACCAAGGCCTTTTGAGCTGCAGACAACTCACATAATGATCGCCACTCACCATGCTCATGTAATTTAACTTCAGGATAATCATAGCGCTATAATATATATACACATCATTAGTACAATTTAATAAAATTAACAACCAGAAAATTAATTACCTAAAATTTAGTTTACCTCTCCCGTAAATACAAGTTTAGAAACGTGCGATTCTCGTTCATGTTAAATGAATGGAGTTTTCGGACCACCGGGTATTTTTCCATCATTTTGAGTAGCCATCTGTAATAATCGTTACAATTTTTTTAGTTATGTAATTATTTTCTACTTATATAACTATTGTAGGGGACACAATCAAACATTAATCAACTTAAAAATAGCAAGTAAATAATTTTTGAAAATCAAATCATATTACCTGTTAAAAAGACAGGGGTTTTTTACTTCTACTCTTGCTTCCTTCATTTGCTTCTCCTCCTTCTGAAGAACTCTTTCCTCCTTGTTCTTTTTTTTCTCCTTTTATTCACTCTCCAAAGCCACAATACCTACTTTTCCGTTCACCAATGCCTGCTAAAGCTGTCCCAACCCGGTCTCCAAAGCCCCAACCCGGTCTCCAAAGTCCCAACCCAGTCTCCAAAGCCAAATAAAGATGTTTGTATGTTGATATGGCTTCGTTAAGCGTGCCACGTGCAAACAATGCAAAGCAAAGCTGTAAAGCGTTTCCGCTCACCTATGCAGCTAAAGCTGCTGCATGCAGCATCGTAAAGCGCGGCAGAGCGCGTGGCAGTGCGGCAGAGCGCGTGGCAGCGTGAAACAGTGCGACAACCGAGGCAAATCGAGGGGAGCTGCGAATCGGGGGGTGCCAGGTAAGCATGGAAACGCCCTTCGGATGGGCGTTTCCCTCAGGGAAAACGCCCTTCGAATGGGCGTTTTCTATATATATAATATATATTATATATATATAATATATATATATATATATTATATATATATATATTATATTATTATTTTCGTTATCTCGCTAATGTCTCCGTTACCTCTCCACAGGATTCAATTCATATTTTAATGAGAACGCCCTTCGGATGGGCGTTCTTATGCTTCATTTGTAATTATTGAAAACATTGTGCTGTACGTGTAATTTTATAAATTTATTATGCTTTCAGTGACATTTTCGATTTTGAAATTTCACCAACTAAAATCCTGGTACATTGGAATCAGTTGCAAAGTCTTCTAGAATTTAGCATTTCCCTGTCCTCTAAATATACAAACAAAGCCTCTAAATATGTTCATTATGAAACATAATTTGGTTTGAATAAGTGGCGGAGACATACTGGAATCACTCGTGTCTCCATAACATACAAGGACAATAAACAATAAGTATTCTACAACAAATAGATGTGGATGCCTTTCCTTAATGACTTTATGTTAGATATCGGAAAATGCTAAGTTTAACTACCAAATATTTACAACTTCTTACAACCCACCCCCACCCCCTGCTAACATGGTCCCATCCGGTCCCACTCGGTCCCCCCTCTCCCCCAATCAATGGATGTCACGTAGGCGGTTGTAAAGCTTACAACCAAAATTGGTTGGAAGCATAGCATTTCCCTCAGATATCATAATTCCGAAGCAATGTGATGTCTCCATATGTGCTGTAAATGTTGTAATCTTGTATGAGCCTCCTTGTCTAAATCCTATATGTTCAAGCTACCAGAGTTACCTGCTTGATGCCTAACCTTATTAGCACACACTAAAACCCTCCAGGATTTGTCTTCAAAATTATTTCTTGTAATTTATGTCCATCATGGCATCTCCTTTAGGATAATAACCAGCAGGGCCTATTACATCTATAATAGTTTCTGATTCTCCGAACTCTCCAAAACGTTTCCTTCTATTTTCAGTTTGATTTTTGTACATTTCAGGACCATGAAGAATAGGTGGACAGAGTGTAAAGGGTGTTTCTTCTGCATCGCAAGGTGTGAGGACTGTGGCGCATGCATTAATTATGAAGAGGTCGGAGAAGAAACATGCTCGCATCTCTTGTGCCTCGACTGTTGGCTACAACTTCCGAAGTGCAACATGTGCAATCGTCCCTACTGCAACAGGCATGGGCAGGAACGCTTTGCCACCACCGCGGGTTCTTCTATTGGGTTTATATGCGAAGAGTGTGTCCTCATCCCTTGAACTTGATTAGTGGCGATCAGTGAGGAGCTTACAGAGTAATCAATTTTTTATGGTTATTTTCGTCTTTCTCAAGTTATATACCAACATTTTGTTATGTGGGAGTCTCTATTTGCGAAACTTGCAATGACATGGTACTTAAAGTATTAATCCATTTTCGTATCAATATATCTTGATCCTACTTAAACAATTATGAAATCGACATTGTTGTATTATTGTGCTTTAAGACGGCCGTATTATTGTGATTTTAAGACGTCCGAACTCGAATCGGATTGTGTAGAGGCAATTGGCAGTTTTGTTTGGTAAATGATAATTGACGAGGTCATTATTGATAAACCTCATACTAACTTCCTATTTGATGTCTGTAAATTGATAATCCAAAGACTGATACAGTATCCATAGATGTGGTGTTAACATATTTTGTGTCGTAGCTCTTTCCACATAGCCTGCAAAATGGAAAGACAGTTATGAGAAGAATGCTACTGGTGGAAAATATTCTTGCTTGAATAGTCATAAATTTCTTAGCTTTTTATCCAATTCATGTCGTCTGATAATTCGTTGTAGACAATTGTTACGCAAAACAAAATGATGGTACATTTGTTATCCATGCACTCTACTTTGCTGTCTAGGTAATATCAAATGTTTCTCGACACCATCTAACTGGAAATTAAGTCCAGAAGTACAAACTTGCCAGTCTTGGCTATACTCGTACTCGTAGTTCGCTATTCTCTCTGGTTGTACGAGCAAATATGCTGCGATTTCAATCTGAGTTGATCCAAACCTGACCACACTTCCAATCATAGTTTGCAGTATCGGCCGATAGTGATCCGATATCGACTGATACTGTTTGGTATGCCTCGATTCAATACCGATCGCTACCGATACTGACCGAACCAAACTTCCGATCATAGTTTGCAGTATCAGCCGATACAGTCGATGCAGATACTGTTTGATATATCCCGATTCGATCGACTGAATGCTGACGTTGGGGGTTCCTTTTCCAGTCAATTTGGTAGAGAAAATCGAATGGAAAAAAAAAATCAAAGCAAGGGAATAAAAGCACAGTAAGATTCTAAAAGCATAAATAAATAAATAATTATCGCAGGTAAACCAACAGTAAGGATGACTATTATTAATTTCAAAATTATTATGAAATTATGTATAAATGTGTAAAATATTTTTCTAAAATTTTAATAATTATTTGTTTTCCGATACCAATTTATTTTTAATATTCCTATTTGAAAATGTCAATAATGTCGATACCATTGATACTCATAATCATAAAAAAAGAAAGTCCGATACTCATAATCATAATCAATAATTGTCACTAAAGATCAAAGTAAGTTAAGCGACTCTACTGCATGCTCAGGAAATCTTCAACAGCTGCAACTACCATTATCACCCGAGAGGAGAAGCTTCATAGAATTAGGCACGACTTCACCGCACCACCCAGCATATTATAAAATCTCACATCTCAACCATAATCAAACAGGAACAACGAAGAAGAAGATGGCACTGCATCAAGCTGCCATCGCTCTAATTGTTATGGTCACGGCTCTCGTCGTCGCCGACGCTGCTGCCGCCGCCAAGCCGCTGCCGGTCACCTTCGTGTTCGGGGACCCTGACCGACGTGGGCAACAACAACCACCTGCAGTACTCGCTGGCCAAGTCGAACTACCCGTGGTACGGGGTCGACTACGAGAACGGGCAGCCGACGGGAAGGTTCTCCAATGGCAGGACGATCGGAGACATCGTATGTAAGTAGTTTCTCTCGCCTTCCGATAACATTCTGTAGCTAGATCTCACTACAAGAAAATTGGTGTTTCCGTGACATGTAAAGCTGTCGCAGACTATGTGAAACACGTCACAACACATGTTCTGTGACGAGTAAAGTGATAACATATTTTCGTCGCATATACCTCCGTATCTAATTAAAACATAAATAATATCATTTATCCCTCCAAATTATTCCTCCTTACGTGACAGCTGACATGGCATGTTAATATGTCAACTTACATGACAAAAAATAAACTTAAAATTAAAATTAACATTAAAATTTAATTTTAGATTACTATTAACATTAATGTTAATATTAATATTAAATTAACATTAAAGAAAATTGGATAATTAATTTTTTTGGTTAAAATTTGTCATGTTATATGACACCTAATATTATATAATATTTTAGGTCAGTTGTCACATAAGAAGGGATGGTTTGGAATAATTTGGGAGTACGAATAAGCATGACTCTAAAAACATAGTCACTGTGACGAAATACAACTGTTGTCACATAATCAAATTACGAGTGACAATAAAAATTACTTGAAACAGAAATATCCCTTTCACTGGCAAGCTTGACTAAGTCAATATATGCAGCTGCGAAGCTCGGGATACCGTCTCCGCCACCGTACCTCTCCGTGTCCATGAACGACGACGCAATACTTAAGGGAATCAACTATGCGTCCGGTGGTGCGGGCATTCTGAATGAGACTGGGTTCTACTTTGTAATTCTCTATCTATTCCTTGATCTTTAAACTTATTCTTCTTATTATTATTCTTCCAACGGAAATGCTTTCTTGCCCGCAGACGGGCCAGCCCGCCTGCGTGGCACTCTCCCATTGGCCCCCCCTGTTAGCATGGGGCCCGCGCCATTGACTGGCCAATGGGAGAGGGCCACGTGGCGGGCGGGCTGGCCGCCCGCGGGCCAAATAGCAGTCCCGTTCTTCCAATGCTCATTGCTGTCGAATTGTTGCAGATTGAGAAGCTCTCCTTTTATGATCAGATAGCCTGCTTCGAGAATACCAAGGCCGCCATCACCCGCAAGATTGGCAAGAAGGCTTCGGAGAAGTTGTGCAACGCTCTCTACTTCATTGGACTGGGTATAGCAGCACATGATTAATCCTTCCTTTGATTCATTATCTAAGCGATTTTGTTCACGAACTCTAATCTGAACAATAACATCAGTAGCTATTGTTGGGAATAAAAACAAAAACTATCTCCAAGATTAACATCTGCGACGAGCAAAACCCACTAGCCAAATAAGATGATTGTGTTGGGAATCGGATACGCTTTCTTGCGCTTCGATACCGTGTCTGAGACGTTGCCGCAACGAAAACTTAGGCCAACCCACCTGAATAACCAACCCCCGTCTAGCGGACACCAAGCACAGATAAGAAAGTATATGGCGGTGACTACGTCACCTGGACAAAAACTAATGTTGAACCCTTGCCCTAATAGGATAAACCCCCTCACCACACTCAAGAAGAAAAAAAGAGATTACAATTGAAATCGCTCACTAACCTGTAGCAATTTTTCTCGATTAGATCTTTTTTTCCTTCTGTCTTGGATGGCGAAGTCCTAAGAGCAAAGTGCGAAACTTTCTCTTCGCTCGAATCTCCACTTTTTGTGCTGTACTTTGTGCCTCCACCCTCACCCATATATGTATATATAGGATGAGAAAAACCTATTTAGGTCATAATAGGATTTCTTAAAAAGAAAGCCCTCAAATAAGAATCTTACTACACCTAAAATAGCCGATTAACATCCTATTTTAGGTTATAATAGGATCTCTTAAATAGAAACCCTCAATAAGAATTCTATATATCTAAATAGCCCAGCACTAATTATGGACATCCTTAATCAGATTTGGACTCCATAAATATGTTACCAAATCCAGACTGGACTCCAATAGATCGACTTGTAAAAAAAATTAAAAATCATACAAATTCAAGACAAAGACCGATGCAATTTAAGTGAAAAGCTATAACCGGTAAAAGATCACCGAAAGAGCGACACACTACTAAATAAGGTTACAAGTCTTTACATTACAACTTTCTAATCCCAACTACCAGCGAAATACACAAAGATAATACAAGAATTTTTCAGAGATTACACCACTTTTTTTTGGAGATTACACCAAATAATATATAAGAAACTCAAATTCTCTCTCCTCCAATCTCTTTCTTTTCTTTCTTCTTTTTTCAACATTTTTTTTTTTTTTTGAAATCACACGCACACACACAATTGGGGGACTCGAACCTTGCCGGCCTCTCCGGATGTCCGCTCTAATACATTAGGCTAGAGAGCTCGGACTTTTCTTTTTTCAAATTCTCTCTCCTCCAATCTCTTTCTCTTTCTTTCTTTTTTCAACAATTGTTGGCTACCCAACACCTTTCATTGAACACAATTAATCATCTACACAAGGAATCTTAGTTCCCTTTATATATCATGTTATGTCATGTGTCTATACATATAAATCGAATCCTATGTAGGCAAGGGCGGATCCATCCTTTTAATTTTTATTCTTTTCTTCATATGTTTTATTTTATTTTTGTATGAGTCGGTTCATATCCAAGCCCACCCCAACCCATTCTTCCCCACCCCAATTTGAACTTTTGGTTCTACCATTATATGTAGGCATGACATATGTTTTCGTATTTAGAACTTAATAACTATATAATTTAGAACTTGTGTTCCAATCCTATTCTTATTAGGATTTCTAATACGAGTCGATCCTAACATCAACGACTACGTGAGCATTAA
>JANAVB010009639.1:0-34084 GCA_029216955.1 Iris pallida
TTCCCAGAATGCGTATTTTTATTCATGTACAACTCATGTATATTTATTTAGTATTTATCATGTATTATCCTGTATTTAAATTTCTTTAATTTTATGTTAATTAATTATCTGCATTTTATTTTTTACAATTTTATTTCTGTATTTCATTTTCTGCTGTTATTTTCTGCTTTTAGCCGCTCTATCTTGCTTTCGGGTTGGCCTTGGTTGGACCCGTATAACCCGACCCACAAACTTCCACCTACCACCACCCTTCCTATTTAAGCTCCCATTCCCTTCTCTCTCCTCATAACTCTCATTCTTCACAATTACTTCTTCTTCTTCCTCTCATCACTTCTCCACCTACCAGCAGTAGTAGCAGGCAAGTGCAATCTTGCTTCTTGCTTGGAGAACAATTTTTATGGTTCATTTGTCTTCCTCTCATGATCCTGAGAGAGTTTAGTACTTGGCATTTTTGTTTTCTTTGACTGGTTTTTGCTAGATCTAAGTTGTTATATTCTCGGCTGTTCATGGGTTTTGAATCTCCCAACTTAGCGTGGATTTTCAGTCACGCACACGTCTGTACGTGTCTGCGTGGATTTTAGTCACGCACACGTTCTTACTTGTGCGTGCGTGTATTTTGAGTCACGCCCACGTTCTTACGTGTCTGCGTAGATTTTAGTCACGCACACGTTCTTACTTGTGCGTGCGTGAATTTTTAGTCACGCCCACATTCTTACGTGTCTGCATGGATTTTAGTCACGCACACGTTCTTACTTGTGTATGCGTGGATTTTGAGTCACGCCCACGTTCTTACGTGTCTGCGTGGATTTTAGTCACGCACACGTTCTTACTTGTGCGTGCGTGGATTTTGAGTCACGCTCACGTTCTTACGTGTCTGTGTGGATTTTAGTCACGCACACGTTCTTACTTGTGCGTGCGTGGATTTTGAGTCACGCTCACGTTCTTACGTGTCAACGTAGATTTTTAGTCACGCACACGTCTGTACGTGTCTGCGTGAATTTTGAGTTGCGCTCACTTATGAGTGCGTGAATTTCCCTTCACGCTCACACTGTGCATGCCAACGTGAACCACTTTTCACGCTCACTCCTACTAGACTTGCTGGCGTGACTTTTGGCCTTAGCTTAGACTTGCTGGCGTGACTTTTTAACCAGGGTGTTTCTATTTGCTCTATAACTTATTCATTTAATGATGGCATGACAATTCTTCTATTATACCCTTATGCCTTTTGGCATGAACTTGATAAATCATGATATATTAATATGGTTAATACAAATGGTAATGTGGAATGCGTCTTGAGTCCTGATTGATCCATGGATACCCAGTAAGGCTGGAACTTAACTCTGAGGAGTTATAGACTCGACCCTATTTAATACTAATTGACTTTCATGCCTTGTCACCATTGATAATGATTGTGACATTGACTAATAATTGATCATGCGTTCCTAGTTGGAACTAAGAGACTGGCTAGTCGTCTTATTGAATGAAATGAATGAAACACGTTCATGTAATGAACTATTGTACTCGATTAGCCGATCCCGAATATTGGCATACAGGCACATACAGGCTTTAAATTATTATTTATTTATCTTACAAAAATAGCATGTGTACTTTATGGTCAAGGCATGATTACTCCGTGGTTAGATTTGATTGTTGTATCACGCTATGTAAAACCTCCAACCTAGCCGCACGGGTATCGTTGTAGAGTTGCGCATATCGTACCCCGTACGGAAGTACTCATTTGAATGACCATGATCCATGGCATGGAACTTCACTCAACGTAGGGACTACTAAGTTAAATAAAATAATGATGGCACGGAGAGAATGGATTCCCGAGTTCTTACATGGCAGCCCTCTTTGGGACTATTAAGTGCCCGACAGGCCGGCTGGTTCCCACAGATACTGTAAATCTATCACACGGACAGGGAACGGTATCTGCTTATATTATTATTGTACATGCTATAACAGCGGGCGTCCCACTGGGACTCGTCTAAATACACGATTGGCGCAATTGATTGATTGGATAGACTAGCCTTGCTCGCACATAGTAAGAACTGAGGAATCCCTATTTGCATAATTCCAGGATAACTTGGGACTCACAATAGCAAGCCGTAGTAGTTGATTAGCCATTCAAGATGATTTGCTTGTGTACTGTACCTACTCTGTTGCCTAACTGAGATGATCAGAATGTCAGGACATGACGGGCTAACTTCTGTCCTTGTTTGGTTGGGAGGTTGGTTCGAAGTGTCGTGATGTTATGTGAATCCTAGTGGAAAGCAGGGATCTATTATTATATCCTCTTACTTACTGGTTTAGTCCTTCATATCATCCTTCCTTGTGGTACTTGCTATTAGAGGTCTAACCTCTCTGGTTTTGCATGGCCAGATTTAGAGCCAGTCTCCGAGGATCCAACTTACTTCTACCTCCAAGATGGTCAATACTAGAGGGATGATCGCAGGAGGACTCGAGTGGGTTTCCTTACTTCACCGCTCGTTTTGTTATTTACTTCATACTTAGCCGTTTGGCACCGACATGTTAGTCGGATTGTCTTGCACTTACTTTTGCATAATTGTAATTAAGTCAGACTGCAGCTGATAACAATTGTGTATATGTTACTATACCATCTGGCTATGTTTTGTAAAGCCAGATCTCAAGAACATTTTGACTAAGCGTTTGGGACGTCTTACTGCTTTATCTTACATGTTCTCTATTTCTGTTTCTTGCTTTAAATGATTGAGACAATAGATGTGAAGTGACCATAGTAAGACTTTCATGTAGTATACACCCCCTCATCTGGTTAGACAGCATTGATCGTATTATACGGTATTTATCTACCCGTAATACGTAGCTGGTTGAGTCATTCCCCCGCTTTCCAGTATTCTGGTTCTGGGGCGTGACAATCTCCAACCTTCTTGTAATTATACGCCTCTAATCAAAAGAATGGTCTTAATGATATATAACTTAACTCCTGAATCATGCTTACCTTGGCAGGTCGTGGCTCTGATGAAGTGGTTCCTCCTCTCTCGATGGCAGCCATAGCCACGTTATGGGCATTCTCCATGCCTTCTCTCATGATCGCGGTCTGCTCGCGATGGGCTGCAGCTTGGGCTGCAGTCTGTTCTCGATGGGCTTCTGCTTGGGCTCTCTGGGCTTCGAGCACTCCACGTAGCATGCCCATTAGATCAGTGGGATCCACGGGCACTGGTGGGGATGCTGGTACGGACACTTCCGCAGGGATCTGCGGCTCAGCCCGGGGAAGTGTAGGGTTCGCCGCTTGAGAAGTAGTGGCGTAAGCGCCGCGGAGTGCTGGAGATTGATGGGGACGGTCGGTCAGCTGCAATGGTGAAGGGTCTGGACGTGCTGGGGGAGATGGGGTGTGTTCAGATGATGACACCTCATCGCCAGCCGGGGTGATCTTCTCCTTGGTCATAATCTGGAAGGTTTAGGGTTCAAACATAAGCAAGGTATCCTACCATGCTATAATCAAACAAAAATATTTCTGTATATATAATTCGGTCCTATGTCGTGACAAATCAATGTTCTAGTATTGTAATTGTTTTCTAGGTATATTTTCCTAAGTTATTATAGGACCTGCATGGGCCACCACTAAAAACATGTCACGACCCGATCCCAACTAATTGGGTCGAACCGGATCATGCCCAGCCTACACCGTTGTTGAGACTGCGGCAGTAAGCTGTTCCATTAGCAGGTAACCATACAACAACAACTATATTTGTCACAACTCAACATCGGGAAATGAAACTTTATTAAACTTTGAAAATTAAATACAAATAGGAAATGTTCTGAAATAAATAAACAGAATTGAAAATAACAACAATGCTGAATAAGAAAAACTATCTATCAGCTGGTTCATCGGCCTCAGTCCCAACGTCCTCCAATGGGGACTCTGGCAGCACTACCGGGTACAACACAGGGTCGTAGTAGCTGCTGATTAACAGCTCAACATCCTCAATGTCCCCTAAAAATGTATCTCCAGTCAGAAGGAAGCAAAGTACAATTCATGCTAATTTAAAACAGTTAAAGTAAATAATAGAATTATGCAGTTTTAAAAAGTTTAAAGATGGACAGTTTTTAGCAGTAAAACAGTGTGATTTGAACAGGCAATGATTTATGACCGGCTTGGGATGTACAGTTGTATCCTATTGATACGATTCGGCTTATCCCCGTGTGTGTGAGGGGTAAGCTAATACAGTTCTAAGTTACAGTTTGGCTTTGGTCATAATCATTACTCTATTCCCCCAGTCCCCAATCAGTACAGTAGTCACAATCAGTACTTTCCGCGAGAGTTTCGTGTTTGCATCGTGGTTTAAACATGCAGTAAAACGATTATAAAGATAACTGTAAAACTAACACAAACTATACTTGCCTCAAAAATGAACTTGACTGGAGAGGATGAAGACTTCAAGACAGGAATTCAGAATCGTCCTCGAATTCCTACATTCGAGAAATTGACTCAGATTCCAGGTTTACCAATCTAGCTACGCTAGTTGAAATCTCTATTTGTGTCCTAATCCATTTTTAATTCTTTATTTAACCAAACACGGAAACATGCTTATTTGTGAGTTGATTTTAATACGAGGGAAAGATCATTTTATACTTTGAATTTGGAAAACTCGTCGATGCCAGAATAATTTATAAATATAAAACTAATTTCTTATTTAGTGAGGAATACATGATCTTTAATTAATATTAAAAATGATAGATTTTAGGTGAGAAAATCTTATTAATTTTTATACGAAAATACTTTTCATTCAATTTATTCGAACGCTACCAAAAACTCGCAAAATCAGAAATAACTAAAATCTACGCTACCAAATACAGTTACAGACCACAGCCAGCTGGGCTTATGCCCATTACAATTTATTTACATAAATTGAAATAAGACAAAAACTGCCGTTAGTCCTAAACTTTAAATATGAATAAAATATGAACAAAATTAAAGGGTAAAAATAAAGATAAAATATAGAGTCTCAGATATGGTCCAATCTTCAACTAGGCTAATGCCTCAACGTCCGGGCGAAGCCGGTTTCGTTTGCACTTAGCCGGGGCCCATTGACCGATACGGTCGTTGCCCAAAATCCAATATTAAATAAAATCTCGAAATCCATTTTAAACTTATTTTAAAAATATTCTAGAATTTACGGAAAAATCCGGCAGCATCTCCTCTGGTTTTGGTCAACCCAAAAACTGGGAATTGCGCCGATAATTTTCCTGCAAATCCCAAACCAGGGAATCCCCAAAAATATATATACAGAATAAACACAAGCCATCCACAGATAAATTCGGAACGACCCGAATAATTTCGGAAGTCCGATTCCAAACCAAAAACGTCATAGAACGCTACCGGAAAAATTCGGGAAGCCAAAATATACCAAAAACCAATTCCCAAAATATTTCAGAAATCCCAAAATAATCCACAGGACCTTTTCGAAGGTTCCGGAAAAATACGACGTCGCTAAAACCGAATTCCCAAGGGGAATCGGGGACCATCTCATCACAGACTGTATAGAAAAAGGGCGGGACAGGGGTTATACCTCAGGTTGCTCGGCTAGAGCTCTCAGATGATAAATAATAGGAAGAAAAGATCCGAACTGCAGTTCGGGAAGAACCGCAGTGCTGGACAGCGCCGCGAAAGCATAGGAAGACGCTGCGGGAACGCCGAAAAGGCGTTGGGAACCGGGACAGCAGTAACCACGAGCTAGGGCACGCGGACAGAGCGTGCGCGGGTCCGGAGAACGCCGGGGAGTCGGAGAGGGGCGCTGGCCAGGGGAGCTGCTGCGCCAGGGGCGCACAGGGAGGTCGGGGAGGCCGGTCGGAGGGTTCGGACGCTGACCGGAGAGGGGCGACAGGGGGTCGGGCGGAAGCAGGTTGTGCGGAGGACACCGCGCGGGGACTCGCCGGCGTTGCTCAGTGGGGCGAAGGAGGCTGGATGGTCGACGACGTCGGGCCGGGAGGAGGCCGGCCGCGCGGACTAGGGCACGGCGCACAGGGGTCGGCCGCGGGGCGGATCCGCGGGGAGCTCGACAAAGGGTCGGGGAGTGAGTAGAGGAGAAGAGGGAGAGGGTTTGTGATTCCTCTGTGAGAAGTTTGAGTAGAGGGAGAGAGTTGGTGGTGAGAATTAATAGAGAGGAAGAAGAAAAAGTCTGCTGTTGTGTGTGGGTGTGAGGAAAGAAGAGGAGGGAGAATAGGGTGTACGTGGGAGAGTGGAGAGTTAGAATAGGGAGCGCTGGTCCCTTCATGGACCAGCTCCAACCCATATTATTATTATATTTTTTTATAGACCAAAACAGAATTTAGAAAAAGAATTGGGTCTAGGTTCAGGCTCGGGTCTGGGTTCGGACTCGGGTCCGGGTTTGAATCCAAAAATCCATGTTAATTAGTTTCCAAAATAATTATAACACTCAAAAATTATAATAATTATAATAATAATAATAGAATACTAATAATAATTTTATCACAAGAATTGGGTTTCACACAATAGTAAGGCGTCCCAAACATTACATATTCAGTTGATCATGAAGCTAGTCGTTACAAAATGTGATTACTAGCAAGAGTTTAGTCGTACATGATCAACCCTAGGATCTGCCAATCACGTTACTGCCCGTAGGCAGACAGTAATAAAGTGCAATCGAGCTAACACGTGCTCGTCGGCTAAACGCCTCAAAAGAATATTTTTACAATAGAGTGGGAGAGCCAAAATAAACCCACTCGTTGCCAGGATTCCTTCTAGTGGTCACCATCCGGCTGAAAAGTCGGTAGATCCTCTGGAGTTACTCTGAAATCTGGCCATACAAAACCAGCTGGGTCAGACCCCAGAAAGAGCAAGTGCCACAAAGGAGGCTTCACTTAAGAACTAAAACCAGCAATTAACACAAGAATAATAATAAATAGTAAGAACCAGAAATATGAGAAACCAGGATGATATACGATGAGATAACTATGGAACTATTCAGATAACCAGGTTACAACCCGTAAACCAAACAAGGACCGGGGTTGTAACCCTTCATCTGAACGGAACTTGGCTTTCCACCATTTATTGACAAGATAAATATAAGAAATCAGGTCATATAACAATCTCGTGCAGGATCAGGACAAGACTAGACTGATTAGACTTCATCGAACAATCACGGCCAAGCAATAAGTACGACTTGATACTTTAACTAACTAGGGTTATCACAGGCTAGTTACTAGCAAGATGCAATAAGATTATTCCAAAGCCACAAGCCTTGCAGACCATCCAGGTTATCCGGACGTAATTAGGGATTGAGTTCATGTGGGTACATCGTCTAGGAAACGTATGTACCCTTAAGTGACTTAGTGGGTGAAACACATGACAGTGTGCAGGAAATGCGCCCTACTCGATGACAGGCTACAGATCCCAATTGGGGCGCCCAGATAACGGGATTTTTTGTAGCTGGAAAATCTCTTCATGACTACTAGATTATTCTAGTAATTAGCCTTAGTCGTTTTCAGTAGGTACCCCTGACCGTGGTACTCAGGGGTCCCTGTCCTAGACATGATGCAAGACAAGACGGGTTCATTTGTACAAGCACAATCGTCCACGGTGTCCAGGTCATTCATTCTTGTCATGTCAAGCTAGCCGTCGCAACAGCATATCGAGATATATCATGTCAGGTTTATCATGTCAAGAGTGCGCCACGGCGGGCCTCTATCATGTCAGGTTTATTATGTCAAAGTTACTTGTCATGTCAGGTATACTTGTCAGGAGTGCGCCACGACGGGCCACTATCATGTCAAGTTACTTGTCAAGAGTGTACCGCTACGGGTCACTATCGTGTTCAGGGAACATGTACAGGATAACATAGTACAAGCATTCATCAAGAGACCCAAGTCACGCTGAAGGTCACAAGACATGAGTATAATAAAATAATTAAATCATAAAATACAAGCTATGGAAGAGCCATACGGCTCGGTACATACGGCCATGAAATGAGGGAGTTTATGTGGCTCAGGGAAGTTCAGGATACATGCAGCTGAGATCCACTAGGTCCCATACGGCCAGCGAAAGAGAGCGCATACGGCTTAAAAAAAGGAGGGGCCTCATGCGGCTGGAAATGGATGAGGCATATGCGGCTGGGTTTATGTGGCAGGAGAATCACTGGCCTATACGGCCAGGGAAGAATTGGGTCTCATGCGGCTGAAAGGACTCGGGTCCTTATGCGGCCAGGAAATGGGCCTTATGCGGCCAGAGAAGTTCAAGCTTACGCGGCTCAGGGAGTTAAGTCTCATGCGGCTCGGCCAATGCGATTCATGCGGTCCGGTCCACGCAAGACCATGCGGCTCAGTCCAAGCAAGACCATACGGCTGGGTTATGGTTCATGCAGCTAGGATATCGAGTCCATGCGGCTCGGGAGTCGGGGTCTTATGCGGCTGGAAATAGTCATGCGGCCAGCGGAAGATAACTTGCCGTATAAAAGGCTATGCGGCTAAGAATCATGCGGCAGGGAATTGTTCTTCTTCTCTATTATTCCGAGAAGAAGAACCATGCAAGCCATGGCTTCTAAGCTTCATAAAACCTTCATCCATAGTCCAAATCCAAATTTTTATCGATCAAAATAGGGTAGAACAAAATTCTCTACAACATGGAACCATCAAAACTTGAAAATAACAAGGTTAGATAGATCAAAACCCAAGAAATTCGAAAATACTATAAACTTAGATCTACAAGCAATGAGCCATGGAAATTGAAAATACTAAGTACTAAAGTGTTTTAGAATGCTGTGAAGAAGTGAATGGAATAATAAAACTTGAGTTCCTAAATGAAACAAGCTGCACTTGTCTAAGCTCTCCTGGTAGGTGGAGAGAATTAATGGAGGAGGAAGAAGAAGTGAATGAGGAGAGAGAAAGGAGGGTGAGGTTAATAAATGATGATGGTGGTGGTAGGTAGGGGTTCATACTAACCCAAACCCAACCAAACAAAATCAAGCCAAGCCAAGCCACACAAGGACGAGCCCAAAATAAGCTAAACCAGGATCAAGACAAGCATGTCAAGTCTAACTACAGGTCGGGATTCCATACATGTATACAAAATACGTAATACGAACCACGGGCATTACAATTTGTAAGCCTCCTGAATTTTCGGGATTTATTTTTGATTTTTTTAAATGAATTATTATCGATAATTTATTTTTATTTAATTAATTTTGATCATTAATGCTCTTTACCGTGACTTGGATTTCTAGAGCATCAGGGTTGCCAGTCTCTGGAAACTTTTTTCTTGAAGTTTGTAGTAGACGAGATTATCTTCAATTTGATATATCATGTCCCACTCGAACTTGTTCCCTTGTACTTTTTTTGCTTCGCGCAAGTTTGGGTCAATTTAGACCATTTAATTATTAATTAATTTCCCACTCTTCTTCTTGATCCTCATAAGCACGTTAACATGACTTTTAATTTAGGAGCACTAGACTAGTCTTTTTCTTGAAACCAACTTCTCATGCATGATCTACTCGAGACACTCTTCACCCATGACCTTCGTGTCCCACTCAGATACACTATCTTGTGCTTCATTTACTTCTCATGCATGATCTACTCGAGACTAGTCTTTTAATTTAGGAGCACTGGATTCAATTTCTGACACCACCAGTAGACTCGTGGCATCGTCCTGGCACATTTTTATATAAATTTTATTAGATTTGGAGGACGTGGTCCCTGGCACGTATTACGGTACAAAACGGGTCCCATAGTCCGGGTCAACGGGACTTTTTGATGTCGGCTCATCGAAATCTAATTTCGGATATACCGTTGAGTTCGTATCGTCATTCTGGACTCATTGACATATATTTTTCTAGGTTTTAGTGGATATTGGTTTCGGCACGTATTTCGGTGCAAGTCAGATACCAATATCCGGGTCAACGAGTCATTTTGAGATCGGCTCATCGAAATTCAATTCTGGACATACCGTTAAGTTCGTATCATCATTATGGACTCGTTGACATATAATTTGCTGAGTTTTGAGGACATTGGCTCCGACACGTTTTTTCGTACAAATCAAAATTTCAATGTCCTAGTCAAAGGACCAATCTGAGATCGGATCATCGGAATCCAATTTCGGATATACCGTTGAGTTCGTATCGTCATTCTGGATTCGTGGACATATAATTTGTTAGGTTTAGTGCACTTTTATTTTGACACATTTTTCGGTGCAAAGTGGGTCCGACACGGACACCGTTTTGATCCAAAATTATCTTTTTCCTCTGTGTCCAAATTGGACTTATGGATAGGCTATTCTAGCTATTTCGACCATTCTGGACACGTTGGTAATGGTTGTTTCACCATCCGACAACAACTGTAGGTTTTCATCCTATATTTATAATCTCTCATTTTGTTATATTTTGAGATCCATCGATTCCAGTAATTTTACAATCATTGAAATTGATATGTTGACCTTGTAGATGGTTATAGAGACTAGCTTTTACCTTGTTGAACTTGGTTGAATACTTTGACTGAACGTCGAAGTAGAGTCAACATTTGACCTAGGTTAGACTAGTTTGGCCTAGAGTTGACCAAAGTTGACCAGTTGACCAAAGTCAACTGTAAGTCAACCCTTGACTTAGATTGACCTAGTTTGACTTGTCTTGACCTAGTTTGACTTAGTATGACTTAATTTTACTTCTAAACCCTTATACTGTATTCTACCTATAGGTCATCGAGGCACTGTTCTAGGACTCAGTTGACATATTCCACCAGATCGCAGGCGAATACATTCTCTGATAATATTTCTGTTTTATGATATCGTCTATGTTTCTTGTATTTAGTGTTGATACCCTTGTTCTCTTGACACATTGTTCACACGGATTGGTATTTCTCTGGATCCCGTCATGAGATGTTATTCCTCACTTTCCTTGGTATATCTTGTGCAAGTCTTTCTTGTTCCTTGTGCATTGTATAGACACGATTCCTGCGAAGGCTAGCTACCCTCTCGGAGAATCGCGTGTCATGATGTGTCATGGTTGGATCCACTATACTGGTCGGGAACGGAGAGTATTAGTGTAGATGTGTGGTCAATACCCGCCTTGTATATCTTGTGAACGTTGTGAATGCCTGTCACCCCAGTTTTCAAATTAGGGGTATTTTCATTATTTTTCAAGTTTTATAATTTTTAGGAATTTTTATTTATTTTATGTGATTTTTTGGGATTTATTTGGTTTGGTTTGGATTTTATCCAATTCGGACTCAAATTGGAGACCCGGGTAGCCTGGACCCTAGTGGGACCCACATACTAGCTGGACTTGGCCCACATACCATCATAATTAGGTTAAAAATCATAAACCCAACTTCCATGGCTTAATTAGTCATTTTAGAGGCTAATTTAATTAGTTAGGGTTAAACCGAAACAAACCGAACCAAACCGAATTCAATTAGAACCAAACTAAGCCTAATGGGTTGGGGGCTTAGTGGATCCCCAACCCAAACCCACTAAGCCATGGCCGGCCAAGAGTAGAGCCCCCCTTTTCTTCTTCATTAAGTAAACACCCTCTCTCTCTCTCAAATTCAATTTCCTTCCAAAGCTCTTCTTCCTCAAGCAAACCTAACCTAGGTATGTTCATAAATTCCCATTTATTACTCTTTTGTATTAACTCCTTCACAATAAATGGAGAGGCGGAGATTCTCCACACTTTGCCCATAAATTTATTAGGTTTCCAAATAATCTAGATTAAGGATTTATTTGGGGTTTTCAAATTAGAATGGTATAGATATATGTATATTTATATATGTGTATGTATTTTATATATGTGTATTTGTGTGTGTAGAGGAATGATGGTGGTGGTGTTTGTGTCATGAGAGTGGTGGTGAGAGTGTGAGTGTGTGTGTGTGTGTTTGAGTGTGAGTGTAAGGGTGTGTGTGTGAGAGGGTGTGTGTGTGTCTATATGTATATATAGATATATGTATGTATATATATAGATATATGTGTGTATGTATTTATATATATATATTTTGATGTGTGTGTGTGAATGTATTTGTATACATATAGATGTGTGTGTTTATATATATATATATATATATATATATATATATATATATATATATATATATATATATATATATATATATACAGCCGTAGCAGGGCAGCAGCAGCAGCAATAGCTAAGCAGCAGCAGCAGCAATAGCTAAAACAGCAGCAGCAATAGCAAATAGGCAGCAACAGCCATGGTAAACCCCCCTATTTTACCCCCTTAAGCCTATAAACCCCCCATTATATATATATATATATATATATATATATATATATATATATATATATATATATATATATATATATAAGAATTAGAAGGAATTAAAAGGAGTGAATAAGAAGAAGTGAAAGAGAAGAGATTAAAAGAAGTTGGAAGGAATAGGAGGAGAAGAAGTTCGAAGAATAGGAATAGGAATGGGAAGGGATTAGAAGAAGAAGATTAAAAAGAAGAACTTGAATTAGAAGAAGAAGGATTAGAAGAATTAGGAAAGAAAAGTTAGAATAGGAATTTGAAGAGGAAAGAGAAGTAGAACTATAGGAATAGGATTTAGAAGAATCGAGTTAGAAGGGGAATTTGAGTCCGGAGTATCGGAACGCGATGAAACTTGGCGTGGGGCTAAAATACGTGAATTAGATTTTGCGGGTAAGCTCCCGAGAGGAAATCGGGGTTGTAGGGCGCCGGTATCGCGCCGTACCATTGTGTATATTGAAATATTCAAGATATCGGCAATGGACCGTATCATGGACTAGACGTCCACTTTACTTAGGTATTTCGGTAGGTAATATATCTATAGGCTAGTACCTTACTACCCTAGGGAGCACGAGTCAAAATACCAAGTGTAGGTAGGCTAACTAAGTTTCCACCTAGGCTAAAAATTTACCTTAGAAAAGGTAAAATAGGAAATTGGCCTACGGACAAGATATGAGTTTCGAAGTCCAAGATGGACTTGGATATGGGTTGTAGAGGTTGGTAATAGTTAGAAATAGTCGCCGAGACCTAGTCTTGACCCCGGTTGACTTTTTAGACCAAAAGTCAACTATGGGTCAACACTTTACCCAATTTAGTCCCAAATTCCATAAAACTTGGAAAGTTGACCAAAAGTCAACTATTAGTCACCATTGACCTAGGATTGACCTAGGGTTTACCAGAGTTGACCGAAGTTGACCAGAGTTGACCAGTTGACCAAAAGTCAACTGTAAGTCAACCGTTGACTCAAATCGACTTAGATTAATTCCCTTTGACTTGCATTGACCTAGTATGACCTAGATAGACCTAATATGACTTAGGTTGACCTCGTACAGTCTAGTTTGATGTGTCTTGACCTAGAATGACTAAATAGAATTTAAATTGTCTTGACTTTAATTCCTAAACAGAGTATTGATACGTCTTGTTCTCTATAGGTCCTCGAGACGCTGCATTTGCTCCGGTTGACATATCATACCATATTACAGGCGAGTACATTCTCTGACACTTGTCCAATTTATGATGATTGTTATAATTCATGTAATTAGTGTAGATATGCTTGTTCTCGACACATTGGTCACACGGATTGGTATTCATGGATCTCGATATGAGATGTTATTCCTCGTTATCTTGGTATATCTTGTGCAATCTCCCTTGTAGTTCTTGTGCAGTATATGGACACCGATTCTCGAGGAGACTTGCTCCCTTCTTATAGAATCCTGTGTCATAACGTGTCTTGCTTGGATCCACTCTACCAGTCGGGGACGGGGAGCACTAGTCTAGATATGTGGTCATTATCTGCCTTATTTATTCTTGTAGACCTTGAATAATACCAATCCTACACTCCATATAGGATTGGTGGATCAGTAGACCTTGTGCAGACCCAAGCCGGCCACATATTGTAGCTAGTACTCACACACCTAGAGATATGATTCTTGATTCTTGTATATGCCATGATCAGTTTACTTGCCTTGTTCTCGCTCTAGTTTTACAACTTACCTTGCCATGATACTCACATGTACATTCCATAATTTTCTTGTATATACTCTCTATTTACTATTTTATAGCTTTTGTCATATCTTGTGAACTGTTGTTAGTAGATTGTACTCGTTCCATCCTGACAGGATATGTTGAAAATATTACATATGCTGACGAGGGAGATTATTGTACCTACTACGGTCCGGATGACGTAGTGGGCGTAGACCTGGAGACTTTGGTCCAGCAGGGCTTAGCTCTGCCTGACGAGACCTTAGCACTTGCTTAGTTAGAGTAGGTCTTTTATACTGGACTTTGTCTCCAGCTACTTTTGAGACTGTTATTACTATGGATTGTATTAGAGACTTGGACTTGTATATATTCTTGTGTTTGACTTGACATGTTATTATTTTATTATCGTCTTGTTGTCTTTTCTTTTAGTCTTTACTTTGTTATCTTAGAGTTGTGATTGAGTACTCATATATATTCATTGCTTGTCCTCCGTTCGGAGTTGACCATATTCTCGACAGGTTTTGATGTATATATATAAACTATTTAGAGTAGAAAAACCTACAGCGTTCCACGCCGTTTTTACGGTGAGGGCTAGGCGTTGTCACGTGCACGTGCCCTTATAGCGGGTGCGGGTCGTGACACGTTTTAGTGGTGGCCCACGCAGGTCATGTAGTCGCAATTAGTGCGATGTCGTGGCGGCACTCGTCTTAGAGTGTTGACTACGAGCCTGTGTTACACATAGGAGGTAGTAGGCTAAGAGTGCTCAATCACAGTAGGATCTTTTCTTTCTTATTTTGCTTACCGTCTTTGATATTGATTTACTGTATTCTAGCTGTCCTCCTTTGATATTGCCTTCATGTGCCATATTGATATCTTCTTTTCAATTTGTCTCCAGGATAGTTATGACTCACTCTCCTGGTGAGGAGCATGGGGAGACGGAGAGGTCTGCCACCTCTGGCGGGCAGGCTCCGGTCACTTCCCCTGCAGATGGGACTTCTGTGGGGATCTTGGGGGTACTCCTTCAGCTACCTCGATGACAGTCCCTGGGGTTGCGGGTGCTCTTCCCGTAGTACCGGGAGCTGTCGGGGGCGCTCTTCCTCCTCCTGCACAGCGGATTCCTCCGCCAGTTGCAGACGTACTTCCACCTCCACCTCCTCTGCCTACAGATATGGGACAGATGCTTACCTTCCTCCAGCTGATGCTGGAGACTCAGAGAGCCCAGGCTGAGGCTCATCAGAGGCAGACAGACGCGATGGGTCAGGGCATAGAGGATGCCCATCAGTTGGCCCTTGCAGCCGTGGAGCAGAGGGCTTCTCATCCGGGGACGCGACCGAGGTACGGAGATATCCAGGACTTCAACAAGCTCGGGCCCCGTAACTTTAGCGGGACCGAGGGTGTGGTCTATGCAGATGATTGGCTCGATGATATCGAGCGGCAGATGAGGGCCTCCCGCCTGGCAGACGACCTGAAGGTCGAGGCGGCAGGTTTACAGTTGCTAGACAATGCATGCACCTGGTTCAGAAATGAGCCAGCCCTAGCTGGAGAGGGCCGTACTTGGGCAGAGTTCAAGCTCCTCTTCAAGGAGAAGTTCTTTTCCCCTACGGACAAGATTGACCTGGTGCGACAGTTCCAGGATCTGCAGCAGGGCAATCTATCTGTGGAGGAGTACGCAGCGGAGTTCGGCCGTCTGAACCGATATACAGAGTACATGGTTCTCGACCCGAAGATCAGGGTAAGCCGTTTCAGGGAGGGGCTCACTTGGGATATCAAGATCCTCATTCCCTCCTTCTATGAGACTTATACCCAGATCTATGCAGAGGCCCGCAAGGTAGAGCGGGAGTGGGGCTTGAAGCCCAAGAGGGAGCATGATCTTTTCTCGGGGGCTAGTAGCAGCGCAGGGGCTGCTAAGCGCCTTCAGCTTCAGCATCGTTCTTTCCAGCATCATCAGCCGCAGGTGCAGGCCAGAGCACCGGTTCAGCAGAAGGTGCAGCACACTCAGCAGAGGCAGGCACAGCATGGGGTTCCTTACAACTACTGCAAGAAGCCTGGTCACATCTGGGAGGTCTGTCGGAAGAGGCTGGGCATGTGCCTCTACTGCGGGGAGGCTGGACATCAGTTGAGGGATTATCCTGCAAACCCTCGTAGGGTAGTCCGTGGAGCGGTAGCAGCTCAGGGGGCACCGACGAGAGTTCCTACAGTACAGCAGAGGGGTCCACTTCTGATCCAGCAGCAACGGTTTGTTCAGCACCACCAGCAGCGGGGTGGTCAGGATAGAGCCTATGCTCTTGCGGCCGAGGAGATCGAGCCAGTCGCAGATGTAGTTGCAGGTTTGGTTCTTCTTGATTCTTTTTCTGCCTTAGCATTGTTTGATTCAGGTGCTACGCACAGTTTTGTGTCAGTTTCTTTTGCACTTAGGCACAACATCATTGCTGAATATCTGGATAGGACTTACAAGATTATGACTGGAAATGGCATCATCATAGTTAATAATGTTTGCAAGGGGCGAAGAGTTTCTTTGAGAGGCCGAGAGCTGAGTGCGTGTTTGCTCGTAATGCCACTTCCGAGTTACGATGTGGTACTCGGTATGGATTGGTTGAACATGCACCACGCTAGCATCGATTGCAGAGGGGACAGGATTCTGTTTAGGCCGCCAGAAGAGCCGGAGTATGAGTTCACCAGGGGTGCAGTGGAGCAGGAAGATGGATTCTGCGGAGCGTTGTTGGCGGGGCTGGTGTTGCCACATCCACTCTTTGCTGAGTTCTTGGATGTCTTTCTCGAAGAGCTGCCCGGGATGCCGCCAGATCGTGATGTTGAGTTTTCTATAGACCTAGTGTCGGGTGCTGAGCCTATCTTCCAGCACGTCTATAGAATCAACAATAACGAGTTAGCGAGCTGAAGAAGCAGGTCGACGAGCTAGAGGACAAGGGCTTTATTCGATCTAGCACTTCACCTTGGGGTGCGCCAGTTCTTTTCGTCCCCAAGAAGGATGGTACGGTACGTCTGTGTATTGATTACAGGGCGCTCAACAACCTTACCATCAAGAACAAGTATCCTTTGCCAAGGATTGCTGACTTGTTCGACCAGTTGAGCGGGGCGAGAGTGTTCTCGAAGATCGACTTGCGCACCGGATACCATCAGCTGAAGGTGAAGCGGGATAACATTCCGAAGACTGCCTTTCGGACTCGTTATGGCCAGTATGAGTATACCGTCATGCCGTTTGGGTTGACCAACGCCTCGGTGGTATTCATGAACTTGATGAACAAAGTATTTCATCAGTACCTTGACAAGTTCGTGGTGGTCTTCATTGATGACATCCTCATCTATTCGAAGACGCCAGAGGAGCACAAGGAGCACCTGAGGATTGTGTTGGACACTCTCAGGAGGGAGCAGCTGTATGGGAAGCTGTCTAAGTGCGAGTTCTTCTTGGATCGCGTGGAGTTCCTAGGCCATGTTGTCTCTGGTGAGGGGATTTCAGTAGATCCGAAGAAGATTTCTGCGGTGGAGTCCTGGTCTACGCCGAGGTCAGTAGCAGAGGTTCGGAGTTTTCTGGGTCTGGCAGGTTGCTACCGGAGGTTCGTACAGGACTTTTCTAGTTTTGCCCAGCCGATGACCCGCCTTACCAGGAAGGACGAGGAGTTTGTTTGGTCCGATGAGTGTCAGGCCGCCTTCGAAGAGCTGAAGGTGAGGTTGACTATAGCTCCTATCTTGACGCTGCCATCTGGATCTGGTGGTTATACGATCTACAGTGATGCTTCAGGACGGGATTTGGGTTGTGTGCTTCAGAAAGTACGGGAAGGTAATTGCCTATGCATCTAGGCAGTTACGTCCTCATGAGAGGAATTACCCTACCTACGATCTGGAGCTGGCAGCGGTCATCTTTGCTTTGAAGCTGTGGAAACACTATCGGTACGGAGAGCGTGTGGAGATCTATACTGACCATAAGAGATTGAAGTACGTGTTTACCCAGAAGGAGCTGAATATGAGGCAGAGGCGATGGTTAGAGCTGATGAAGGATTTTGATATATCCTTACAGTACCATCCAGGGAAGGCCAACGTGGTCGCGGATGCTTTGAGCAGGTATCCCGTGGCCATGAGTTTGACAATGGATCGTCACCTTCTGGCAGATCTGGAGAGCTTGGGCATAGAGGTGATAGTTCCTGGGTTCGAGGTGCAGATGTGGGGTCTGCAGGTGCAGTCGGAGCTATTGGAGAGAGTCAGGGCAGCTCAGTTTGAGGATGAGGCTCTGAGGGTATCAGGGAGCAGGTCCAGACAGGACTGTTGGATGAGTTCTCTATAGCAGGGGATGGGTCGTTGAGGCATGGTACCAGATTGTGCGTGCCAAACGGAGGACTTCGGGAGAAGGTTCTTCAGGAGGCGCACCGTTCTCAGTACTCTATGCATCCAGGGGCCAACAAGATGTATAGAGACTTGAGACAGCATGTTTGGTGGTATGGCATGAAATATGAGGTGGCTCAGTTCGTGTCGAGATGCTTGGTGTGCCAGCAGGTGAAGGCCGAAAGGCAGAGACCCGGTGGATTGCTCCAGCCACTCCCCATTCCTGAGTGGAAGTGGGAGCATATCACTATGGACTTTGTATCTGGGCTTCCGTGCTCTCCAGGAGGAAAGAATGCGATTTGGGTCATTGTTGATCGATTGACCAAATCGGCCCACTTTTTGCCTTTCAAAGTGGGTTTGTCGACGGAGAGGTTGGCCGAGATGTACGTGCGGCAGATAGTCCGATTACATGGGGTTCCAGTGAGTATAGTCTCGGATCGGGACAGCCGATTCACTTCCCACTTCTGGCGGAGTTTGTAGCTTAGTTTGGGCACATCGCTCAAGTTCAGTACCGCATACTACTCCCAGACAGACGGGCAGTCGGAGAGGACGATTCAGACCCTCGAGGATATGCTGCGTACCTGTGTCATGGACTTCGGGGGATCTTGGGAGGACCACCTTCACTAGGTAGAGTTTGCGTACAATAACAGCTACCAAGCCAGTATAGAGATGTCACCTTTCGAGGCTCTATACGGACGGAGGTGCCATACTCCCTTGTCTTGGGATGATGTCGGCAAGAGGGTTTTGTTTAGCCCTGAGATGGTGTCACTCTCCGTTCCCAGAATGCGTATTTTTATTCATGTACAACTCATGTATATTTATTTATTTAATATTTATCATGTACTATCCTGTATTTAAATTCCTTTAATTTCATGTTAATTAATTATCTGCATTTTATTTTCTGTTGTTATTTTCTGCTTTTAGCCTCTCTACTTTGCTTTTGGGTTGGCCTTGTGGACCCGGTTAAAACCCGACCCAATAACCCCCACCTACCACCCTCCTTCCTATTTAAGCCCCCATCTCATTCTCTCTCCTCATAACTCTCATTCTTCACCATTACTTCTTCGTCTTCCTCATCACTCTCACCAACCCATCAGCAGGCAAGTGCAATCTTACTTCTTGCTTGGAGAACCATTTTTATGGTTCATTTGTCTTCCTCCCATGATCCTGAGAGAGTTTAGTACTTAGCATATTTGATTTCTTTGGCTGGTTTTTGCTAGATCTCGATGTTGCATTCTCGGCTGTTCATGGGTTTTGATCTCCCAACTTAGCGTGAGTTTTTAGTCACGCACACGTTCTTACGTGTCTGCGTGGATTTTTAGTCACGCACACGTTCTTACGTGTCTGCATGGATTTTTAGTCACGCACACGTTCTTACGTGTCTGCGTGGATTTTTAGTCACGCTCACGTTCTTACGTGTCTGCGTGGATTTTTAGTCACGCTCACGTTCTCATGAGCGTGCGTGAATTTTTAGTCACGCACATGTCTTTACGTGTTAGCGTGAATTTTTAGTCACGCTCACGTATGTACGTGTCAGCGTGAATTTTAGTCACGCTCACGTCTGTACGTGTCAGCGTAAATTTTAGTCACGCTCACGCCCTTACATGCCAGCATGAATTTTGAGTTACGCTCACGTCTTGCGTACGTACGTGAATTTCTTATCACTTTTCACGCTCACTTGTGCGTGCGTGAATTTCTTATCATTCTTCACGCTCACTTATGAGTGCGTGAATTTCCCTTCACGCTCACACTGTACGTGCCAACGTGAACCACTTTTCACGCTCATACTGTTTACACGCTCACTCCAACCTGCTAGACTTGGCGTGACTTGTTGGCCTTAGCCTAGACTTGTTGGCGTGACTTTCTAACCTGGGTGTTTTATTTGTTCTATAACTTATTCATTTAATGATGGCATGATAATTCTTCTATTATATCCTTACGCCTTTTGGCATAAACTTGATAAAATCATGATATGTTAATACAGATTGTTATGTGGAATGCGCCTTGTGTCCTGATTGATCCATGGATACCCAGTATGACTGGAACTTAACCTTGAGAATTATAGACTCGACCCCATGTAATACTAATTGACTTTCATGCCTTGTCACCATTGATGATAATGGTTATCTTGACTAAAATTGATCATGCGTTCCTAGTTGGAACTAAGAGACTGACTAGTCGTCTTATTGAATGAAATGAATGAGACACGTTCATGTAATGAACTATTGTACTCGATTAGCCGATCCCGAATATTGGCATACAGGCACATACAGGCTTCAAATTATTTATTTATTTATTTAATTATTTATTTATCTATTTTACAAAAATAACATGTGTACTTTATGGTCAAGGCATGATTATTCCGTGGTTAGTTTGATTGTTGCATTACGCTATATAAGACCTACAACCTAGCCGCACTGGTATCGTTACAGAATTGTACATATCGTGCCCCGTACGAAAGTACTCATTTGAATGACCATGATCCACGGCATGGAACTTCACTCAACGTAGAGACCATTAAGTCAAATAAAATAATGATGGCATGGAGAGAATAGATTCCCGAGTTCTTACATGGCAGCCCTCTTGGGACTATTAAGTGCCCGATAGGTCGGCTGGTTCCCACAGATACTGTAAATCTGTCACACGGGCAGGGAACGGTATCTGCTTATATTATTGTACATGCTATATTAACGGCGGACGACCCGCTGGGACTCGTCTAATTACATGATTGGCGCAATTGATTGACTGGATAGACTAGCCTTGCTCGCACATAGTAAGAACTGAGGAATCCCTATTTGCATAAGTCCAGGATAACTTGGAACTCACAGTAGCAAGCCATAGTAGTTGCATGGCCGTTTAGATTGACTTGTTTGTGTATTGTACCTACTCTGTTGCCTAACTGAGATGATCAGAATGTCAGGACATGACGGGCCAACTTCTGTCCTTGTTTGGTTGGGAGGTTGGTTCGAAGTGTCGTGATGTTATGTGAATCCTAGTGAAAAGCAGAGATCTATTATTATATTCTCTTACTTACTGGTTTAGTCCTTCATATCGTGCTCCCTTGTGGTACTTGCTATTAGAGGTCTAACCTCTCTGGTTTTGTATGGCCAGATTTAGAGCCAGTCCCCGAGGATCCAGCTTACTTCTACCTCCAAGATGGTCAATACTAGGGGAATGATCGCAGGGGGACTCGAGTGGGTTCCTTACTTCACCGCTCGTTTTATTATTTACTTCATACTTAGCCGTTTGGCACCGACATGTTAGTCGAATTATCTTGCACTTACTTTTGCATAATTGTAATTAAGTCAGACTGCAGCTGATAACAATTGTGTATATGTTACTATACCATCTGGCTATGTTTTGTAAAGCCAGATCTCAAGAACATTTTGACTAAGCGTTTGGGACGCCTTACTGCTTTATCTTACATGTTCTCTATTTCTGTTTCTTGTTTGAATGATTGAGACAATAGATGTGAAGTGACCATAGTAAGACTTTCATGTAGTATGCACCCCCTCGTTTGGTTAGACAGCATTGATCGTATTATACGGTATTCATCTACCCGTAATACATAGCTGGCTGAGTCATTCTCCCGCTCTCCAGTATTCTGGTTCTGGGACGTGACAAGGTTTTAGTGGTGGCCCATGCAGGTCTGACTTCAGACTTGTGGGGTATTTTGTTTTATAGGATGTCTCAATCACACGTGTTCCCCTTTGATCTCATGATTCATTATTCTCAACCCTTGCTTGATATTTCGGTATCCTTTGACTTCATTGATCCTTCATGTCCGGTTGTTTGATTGTCTCTTGTCCCTTTTCATAGGGGCACATCGTCCGCACCGGTCAGAGCTGGACAGCAATAACAGGAGCAACATGGGCAACCTGACCCTGTTGGTCAGCAACAAGGGCCAATACTAACTCAAGAGGCTACCCAGGAAGAAGTGATAGTGGAACCAGCAGCTGGATCGCAGTATCCGGATGTTCCACCACCACCGACAGTTCCACCTACCCAAGTGGACACACCAGCCCTTCCGGAGATCATGAGAGGAATGATGGCTACTCAGCAACATCAGATGTTGGCCCAGCAGCGCATGCACACTCAGCTACAAGAGCAGAATATGTTGCTCAACCAAGGATTACAGACGGCTTTGGAAAGAGGACTGAGGACTGATTCAGGAGCATCAGCCAGGTTTTGTAAGTACAAACCCCGCCGTTTCGAGGGCACGGAGGATGCCATCTCAGCAGATGCATGGCTTAAGGACATGGAGGCTATTCTGACAGCAGCTAAGGTACCGACAGCAGAACGTGTGGATCTAGTGAAGTTGTTACTTCAGGATCTCGCACGTGATTGGTGGGAATCAGAGAAAGTGGACGTCAGACGTCCTGTGGCTTGGGACAATTTTACCGCAAGATTCAAGACCAAGTACTATGGGGTTGTGGCGCAATTTGAGCTACAACAAAAGTTTATCAGCCTCAGGCAGGCTGGTAAGACTGTAGATGCTTATGCAGCAGAGTTCTGCAGATTGAGTAGATTCGCCCCAGAGATGGTAGCAACAGAGAGCCATAGGGCCAAGAGGTTTTAGCAAGGGTTTCATCTTGAACTCTTGCAATTGATAGAGGGGCACAATTACCAAACTTTTGACGAAGTATTGACGGCAACTCGAAGGCATGAGATCACCATTCAGAGGCTTGCGACAAGGACTGGGAGTCAGAAGAGATCCTACAATCAGATTGAAGGAGGAGGGAGAGCAGCGCCCCGAACAATAGCACCATCCACTGTCATTCGTATCCATGATGTGGCGATACGAGGACCACCACCACCCAGGCAGCAGCAACAGCAACAGAGGAAGAACCAGCAACCTCCGACGGGCTGCACTTATTGTGGAAAGATGGGGCACACTAGAGATGTGTGTCGGACATTGAATAGACTATGTCTGATATATGGAAATCCAGACCATCGGGTTACCACATGTCCCATGAATTCGAGGTCAGGAGGACCAGGGCAGCAGTTTCCTGCTCTGCCGGCACCAGGGGCATGCCAGTATCGAGGACCAGCAGTGGCAGTGAGGCCGTTGGCACAGCGTCCGCAGGCTCAGATGTTTCGACTACAGGGGCCGCCGATGCAATAACACCAGCATAGACCACCCCAGCATCATCAAGGAAGGGGCCAGCAGCAGCACCAGGCTAGGCTGCAGCATGGAAACCAGCAAGGAGGTCGAGGGCAAGCATTCACTCTGTCCTTGGAGGAGGCATTGGCATCGGGAGATGTTATGGCAGGTAACATTCTCGTCGCCTCATATCCCGCAGTAGCATTGTTTGATTCGGGAGCATCCCACTCATTTATATCTGCACAATTTGCGACACGACTAGGAATGGAGTTCGAGGCATTGCCAGGGAGGTTGAATATTCTTACTGGTAATGGGCTCGTAGGAGTTAGTAGAGTTATTCTAGCGTGTAGCGTTGTAGTTTGCGGGCATTCCTTACCCGCCCGGTTGATAGAATTTTCTGTTGGAAATTTCGACGTTATCTTAGGCATGGACTGGCTGAAAGACAGTCATACGACAATAGATTGTTGTAGAGGGAGTGTATCTTTTGATATTCCAGGCATGAAAAGGTTCACCTTAGTCAGATCAGAGGCAACTCAGCAAGAGCAGGGAGTAATAACGGCAATGGAAGAAGTTCAGATTCCGAAGGTAGTTGAAGAATTTCTAGACGTGTTTCCCGAAGAACTTCCAGGTCTACCACCGGTTAGAGATATTGAGTTCAGCATAGAATTAGCACCAGGAACTAAACCGATATCAGATCGAGTTTACAGAAAGGCGGATTCAGAGCAAGCTAAGGTATATCAGCATATAGAGGAACTGAAGGAGAAAAAGTTCAACCAAGCTAGCGTGTCACCATGGTCAGCACCAATGGTACTTGTGGGAAAGAAGGATGGGTCATCCAGATTGTGCATTGACTACAGGAAGCTTAACGCGGCAACAGTGAAGAACAAGTACCCGTTACCCAGGATCGACGACTTATTTGATCAGTTGAGCAAAGCTAGAGTTTTCTCCAAGATAAATCTTCGTTCAGGGTACCATCAGGTGAGGGTTCGAAAGGAAGATATTCCCAAGACAGCATTCAGGTCGAAGTATGGGCATTATGAATTCTTAGTAATGCCGTTTGGTTTGACCAATGCTCCAGCAATATTCATGGATTTGATGAATCGCATCTTTATGCCATACTTAGACCAGTTTGTCGTTGTGTTTCTTGACGACATTCTCGTATACTCTGCTAGTGAAGAGGAGCATGAAGACCACATCAGGAAAGTGTTACAGGTTCTGAGAGAGAACCAGTTGTATGCCAAGCTCAGCAAGTATGAGTTTTGGTCTGATCATATTTCATTTTTGGGTCATATCATATCAGGAGCTGGAGTAGCAGTAGATCCCAAGAAGATAGAAGCAGTAGAAGGTTGGCCAGTACCCAAGACCATAGCAGATGTGCGGAGCTTCTTAGGATTGGCAGGATATTATAGAAGGTTTGTGTCAGACTTTGCAAGGCTTTCAGCACCCATGACCCGCTTGACCCGGAAGGATGTACCATTCGTTTGGTCGGCAGAATGTCAGGCATCATTCGAGACTTTAAAGCAGAAGTTGATATCAGCACCTATTCTTACATTGCCAGTTGGACCCGGAGGTTTTACAGTATATTGTGATGCGTCAGGTAAAGGACTTGGATGTGTCCTTATGCAACATGGAAAGGTGATAGCATATGCATCTAGGCAGCTTCGGGACCACGAGAAGAATTACCCAACTCATGATTTGGAGTTAGCGGCAGTAGTGTTTGCTCTGAAGCTATGAAGGCATTACTTATATGGTGACCGAGTGGAGATGTACACAGACCATAAAAGTCTGAAGTACATCTTTACTCAGAAGGAACTAAACATGAGGCAGAGAAGATGGTTAGAGTTGATCAAGGATTATGACGTGGAGCTTCAGTATCATCCAGGCAAGGCTAATGTAGTAGCAGACGCTCTTAGCAGGAGAGGCGACACATTTATGTTGACAACACAGAGGCATATCTTAGAAGACCTTCAGGAGATGGGCATCAAAGTTATACTTCCTAGTGATGTAGGAGTTCTAACAAGCCTGCAAGTTCAATCCGACTTGGTAGGCAGGATCAAGGCAGCTCACGCACAAGACCAAAGAATTCAGAAGCTTAGGGCAGAATATGAGTCAGGACTCAGGAAGGAGATGAGAATTCAGAAAGATGGTATACTTAGGTTTGGATCGCGTCTATGTGTGCCTAGTGGAGATATCAGACAGGAGGTTATGGCAGAAGCTCACAGTTCTCAATATTCTATTCACCCGGGAGGGACCAAGATGTACCAAGATATCAAGCAGCATTTCTGGTAGAACGGAATGAAGAGGGAGATAGCTAGATTTGTTTCCCGCTGCTTGGTATGTCAGCAAGTGAAGGCAGAACAGCAGAGGCCAGCTGGGTTATTACAACCGCTTCCTATTCCCGGAGTGGAAATGGGAGCATATTACAATGGACTTTGTGACCGGTTTACCGAGATCACCAAGTGGTAAGGACGCTATTTGGGTAATAGTAGACCGACTTACGAAGGTAGCACACTTTCTTCCTTTCAGAGTAGGGCAATCTACAGAAAAGTTGGCAGAGTTGTATATGCAACAGATAGTCAGGCAGCATGGAGTCCCTGTCAGTATTGTGTCAGATCGAGATACCCGCTTTACATCACATTTCTGGAAGAGCTTACATAATAGTCTGGGTACCAAGTTAAGATTTAGCACAGCTTACCATCCACAGACGGATGGGCAATCAAAAGAATGATTCAGACCTTAGAAGACATGTTGCGAGCTTGTACTCTAGATTTTGGAGGGTCTTGGGAGAGTCACCTGCACTTAGTCGAGTTCTCCTACAACAATAGTTATCAAGCCAGTATCCAGATGGCACCATTTGAAGCACTATATGGTAAGAAGTGCAGGTCACCGCTTGTATGGGATGATATCGGAGAGAGGAAGATGTTAGGCCCAGAAATGATTGTTCAGACGGTTGAAGTGGTTAAGGGAATTAGAGAGCGACTTCGAGTTGCGCAGGACCGGCATCGTCATTGGGCGGACCAGCATCGTAGGCCGTTAGAGTTCTCTGTTGGGGACCACGTATTCTTGCGGATCTTACCTACTCGTGGGGTCATTAGATTTGGTGTTCACGGGAAATTGAATCCGCGGTACGTGGGCCCATTTGTTATCCTTGATCGGATAGGCGATGTTGCTTATCGTTTATCCCTCCCACCTTCGTTACGAGAGGTGCATGACGTGTTTCATGTATCTCAATTACGTAGGTATGTACCGGACCCAAGCCATGTCCTCGATCATTCGGAGCTGGTTGTTAGTACCGACCTGTCTTATAAGGAACAGCCTGTGTCCATTTTGGACCGAAGAGCGAAGATACTTAATAACCGAACAATTAGTCTTGTCCGTGTTGCTTGGGGTCATCACTCCTTGGGAGAGTCAACGTGGGAACGTGCAGATGATATCCGATCACGGTATCCACACCTGTTTGACTCACAAGGTATATCTCTTTCTGTATACCTTGATTGTCCTGATTCTTCATGCTTATCGCCTTATGGGTAGAGCTACTTGATATCGTAGAATGATGAATTTACATATATAGTACTTATATGGTAAAAATGATTGCTTGCTCACTAGAATTGCTTGTATTAGTTTAGTTCCGATATTTCTACCTGCTTAGATTTGAAATTCCGAGGACGGAATTTTTCTAAGGTGGGTAGAGATGTCACTCCCCGTTCCCAGAATGCGTATTTTTATTCATGTACAACTCATGTATATTTATTTATTTAATATTTATCATGTACTATCCTGTATTTAAATTCCTTTAATTTTATGTTAATTAATTATCTGTATTTTATTTCCTGCTGTTATTTTCTGCTTTTAGCCTCTCTACATTGCTTTCGGGTTGGCCTTGTGGACCCGGTTAAAACCCGACCCAATAACCCCCACCTACCACCATCCTTCCTATTTAAGCCCCCATCTCCTTCTCTCTCCTCATAACTCTCATTCTTCACCATTACTTCTTCTTCTTCCTCATCACTCTCACCAACCCATCAGCAGGCAAGTACAATCTTGCTTCTTGCTTGGAGAACCATTTTTATGGTTCATTTGTCTTCCTCTCATGATCCTGAGAGAGTTTAGTACTTAGCATTTTGATTTCTTTGGCTGGTTTTTGCTAGATCTAAGATGTTGCATTCTCGGCTGTTCATGGGTTTTGATCTCCCAACGTAGCGTAAGTTTTTAGTCACGCACACGTTCTTACGTGTCTGCGTAGATTTTTAGTCACGCACACGTTCTTACGTGTCTGCGTGGATTTTTAGTCACGCACACGTTCTTACGTGTCTGCGTGGATTTTTAGTCACGCACACGTTCTTACGTGTCTGCGTGGATTTTTAGTCACGCTCACGTTCTTACGTGTCTGCGTGGATTTTTAGTCACGCTCACGTTCTCATGAGCGTGCGTGAATTTTTTGTCACGCACATGTCTTTACGTGTTAGCGTGAATTTTTAGTCACGCTCACGTATGTACGTGTCAGCGTAAATTTTAGTCACGCTCACGTCTGTACGTGTCAGCGTGAATTTTAGTCACGCTCACGCCCTTACATGCCAGCATGAATTTTGAGTTACGCTCACGTCTTGCGTACGTGCGTGAATTTCTTATCACTTTTCACGCTCACTTGTGCGTGCGTGAATTTCTTATCATTCTTCACGCTCACTTATGAGTGCGTGAATTTCCCTTCACGCTCATACTGTGCGTGCCAACGTGAACCACTTTTCACGCTCACACTGTTTACACGCTCACTCCAACCTGCTACACTTGGCGTGACTTGTTGGCCTTAGCCTAGACTTGTTGGCGTGACTTTCTAACCTGGGTGTTTTATTTGTTCTATAACTTATTCATTTAATGATGGCATGATAATTCTTCTATTATATCCTTACGCCTTTTGGCATGAACTTGATAAAATCATGATATGTTAATACAGATTGTTATGTGGAATGCGCCTTGTGTCCTGATTGATCCATGGATACCCAGTATGACTGGAACTTAACCTTGAGAATTATAGACTCGACCCCATGTAATACTAATTGACTTTCATGCCTTGTCACCATTGATGATAATGGTTATCTTGACTAAAATTGATCATGCGTTCCTAGTTGGAACTAAGAGACTGGCTAGTCGTCTTATTGAATGAAATGAATGAGACATGTTCATGTAATGAACTATTGTACTCGATTAGCCGATCTCGAATATTGGCATACAGGCACATGCAGGCTTCAAATTATTTATTTATTTATTTAATTATTTATTTATCTATTTTACAAAAATAGCATGTGTACTTTATGGTCAAGGCATGATTATTCCGTGGTTAGTTTGATTGTTGCATTACGCTATGTAAGACCTACAACCTAGCCGCACTGGTATCGTTACAGAATTGTACATATCGTGCCCCGTACGAAAGTACTCATTTGAATGACCATGATCCACGGCATGGAACTTCACTCAACGTAGAGACCATTAAGTCAAATAAAATAATGATGGCATTGAGAGAATGGATTCCTGAGTTCTTACATGGCAGCCCTCTTGGGACAATTAAGTGCCCGACAGGTCGGCTGGTTCCCACAGATACTGTAAATCTGTCACACGGGGAAGGAACGGTATCTGCTTATATTATTGTACATGCTATATTAACGGCGGGCGTTCCGCTGGGACTCGTCTAATTACATGATTGGCGCAATTGATTGACTGGATAGACTAGCCTTGCTCGCACATAGTAAGAACTGAGGAATCCCTATTTGCATAAGTCCAGGATAACTTGGAACTCACAGTAGCAAGCCGTAGTAGTTGCATGGCCGTTTAAATTGACTTGTTTATGTATTGTACCTACTCTATTGCCTAACTGAGATGATCAGAATGTCAGGACATGACGGGCCAACTTCTGTCCTTGTTTGGTTGGGAGGTTGGTTCGAAGTGTCGTGATGTTATGTGAATCCTAGTGGAAAGCAGAGATCTATTATTATATTCTCTTACTTACTGGTTTAGTCCTTCATATCGTGCTTCCTTGTGGTACTTGTTATTAGAGGTCCAACCTCTCTGATTTTACATGGCCAGATTTAGAGCCAGTCCCCGAGGATCCAGCTTACTTTTACCTCCAAGATGGTCAATACTAGGGGAATGATCGCAGGAGGACTCGAGTGGGTTCCTTACTTCACCGCTCGTTTTGTTATTTACTTCATACTTAGCCGTTTAGCACCGGCATGTTAGTCGGATTGTCTTGCACTTACTTTTGCATAATTGTAATTAAGTCAGACTGCAGCTGATAACAATTGTGTATATGTTACTATACCATCTGGCTATGTTTTGTAAAGCCAGATCTCAAGAACATTTTGACTAAGCATTTGGGACGCCTTACTGCTTTATCTTACATGTTCTCTATTTCTGTTTCTTGTTTGAGTGATTGAGACAATAGATGTGAAGTGACCATAGTAAGACTTTCATGTAGTATGCACCCCCTCGTCTGGTTAGACAGCATTGATCGTATTATACGGTATTCATCTACCCGTAATACGTAGCTGGCTGAGTCATTCCCCCGCTCTCCATTATTCTGGTTCTGGGGCGTGACAGATGGTAGTGGATGCTGCAGAGAAGGTCATGGTTATCAGAGATCGACTTCGGGTGGCGCAGAATAGGCAGCGGCATTGGACCGATAGCACCGGAGGCCGTTGGAATTTGAGGTATAGTTTAGATTTTTCTAGTATTTGAGTCTGAATGTGATTGTTTTAGATAAAGCTCTAAGTCTTGTGTTTTGTTCTAGGTTGGTGATCTTGTGTTTCTGCGAATTTCTCCGACGCGTGGCACGATTCGTTTTGGTAGCGGCGGGAAGCTTAGCCCACGATACATCAGACCATTCCGTATCTTGGGCAGGGTCGGTGCAGTGGCTTACCGACTGGAGTTACCGCCCGCACTAGAGGGAGTGTACTGTGTGTTCCACGTATCGCAGCTGAGATGGTACGTGGCAGATCCCAGTCACGTCTTGGACCACTCAGAGATCGTAGTGGGACCGACACTCAGCTATCCAGAGAAGCCGGTCGAGATCTTGGACCGGAGAGAGAAGGTGCTCCGAAACCAGGTCATTCCCTTGGTTCACGTTGCATGTAGGCACCACTCTCCAGGTGAGTCCACCTGGGAGAGGGAGGACGACATGCGGGAGCGATTCCCATATCTCTTCGAGCCTTGAGGTAAAATTTTATCTTTTTCTTTACTTGTTCTATTCATGATTGCCGTTTTAGTTCTCATTCAATTTCGAGGACAAAATTTTTTAAGGAGGGTAGATTTGTCACCCCCAGTTTTCAAATTAGGGGTATTTTCGTCATTTTTCAAGTTTTATAATTTTTAGGAATTTTTATTTATTTTATGTGATTTTTTGGGATTTATTTGGTTTGGATTTTATCCAATTCGGACTCAAATTGGAGACCCGGGTAGCCTGGACCCTAGTGGGACCCACAAACTAGCTGGACTTGGCCCACATACCATCATAATTAGGTTAGAAATCATAAACCCAACTTCCATGGCTTAATTAGTCATTTTAGAGGCTAATTTAATTAGTTAGGGTTAAACCGAAACAAACCGAACCAAACCGAATTCAATTAGAACCAAACTAAGCCTAATGGGTTGGGGGCTTAGTGGATCCCCAACCCAAACCCACTAAGCCATGGCCGGCCAAGAGTAGAGCCCCCCCCCCCCCCTTTTCTTCTTCATTAAGTAAACACCCTCTCTCTCTCAAATTCAATTTCCTTCCAAAGCTCTTCTTCCTCAAGCAAACCTAACCTAGGTATGTTCATAAATTCCCATTTATTACTCTTTTGCATTAACTCCTTCACAATAAATGGAGAGGAGGAGATTCTCCACACTTTGCCCATAAATTTATTAGGTTTCCAAATAATATAGATTAAGGATTTATTTGGGGTTTTCAAATTAGAATGGTATAGATATATGTATATTTATATATGTGTATGTATTTTATATATGTGTATTTGTGTGTGTAGAGGAATGGTGGTGGTGGTGTTTGTGTCATGAGAGTGGTGGTGAGAGTGTGTGTGTGTGTGTGTGTTTGAGTGTGAGAGTGTGAGTGTAAGGGTGTGTGTGTGAGAGGGTGTGTGTGTGTGTCTATATGTATATATAGATATGTGTATGTATTTATATATATATATATTGATGTGTGTGTGTGAATGTATTTGTATACATATAGATGTGTGTTTATATATATATATATATATATATATATATATATATATATATATATATATATATATATATATATATATATATATATAGTTACCTAGATATCTATATATATATATATATATATATATATATATATATATATATAGTATATATATATATATAGTGGGATAGATAGATATATATACTAGATATATATATATATATATATATATATATATATATATATATATATATATATATATATATATATAGATAGATAGATATCTAGGTAACTATATATATATATATATATATATATATATAGATATCTAGGTAACTATATATATATATATATATATATATATATATATATATATATATATATATATATATATATATATATATAGGAGAGAAGAGTTGAGGGAGAAGAAGAAGATGAAACAGCAGCTGCAGCAGCCGTAGCAGGGCAGCAGCAGCAGCAATAGCTAAGCAGCAGCAGCAGCAATAGCAAATAGGCAGCAGCAGCCATGGTAAATCCCCATATTTTACCTCCTTAAGCCTAAAAACCCCCCCATTATATATATATATATATATATATATATATATATATATATATATATATATATATATATATATATATATATATATGTATAGTAGATAATTAGATAGTAAAGAGAAGAAGAATTAGAAGGAATTAGAAGGAGAGAATAAGAAGAAGTGAAAGAGAAGATATTAGAAGAAGTTGGAAGGAATAGGAGGAGAAGAAGTTAGAAGAAGAATAGGAATAGGAATGGGAAGGGATTAGAAGAAGAAGATTAAAAAGAAGAACTTGAATTAGAAGAAGAAGGATTAGAAGAATTAGGAAAGAAAAGTTAGAATAGGAATTTGAAGAGGAAAGAGAAGTAGAAGTATAGGAATAGGATTTAGAAGAATCGAGTTAGAAGGGAAGTTTGAGCCCGGAGTATCGGAACGCGATAAAACTTGGCGTGGGGCTATAGATTTTGCGGGTAAGCTCCCGAGAGGAAATCGGGGTTGTAGGGCGCCGGTATCGCGCCGTACCAATGCGTATCTTGAAATATTCAAGATATCGGCAATGGGCCGTATCATGGACTAGACATCCACTTTACTTAGGTATTTTGGTAGGTAATATATCTATAGGCTAGTACCTTACTACCCTAGGGAGCACGGGTCAAAATATCAAGCGTAGGTAGGCTAACTAGATTTCCACCTAGGCTAAAATTTACCTTAGAAAAGGTAAAATAGGAAATTGGCCTACGGTCAAGATATGAGTTTCGAAGTCCAAAATGGACTTGGATATGGGTTGTAGAGGTTGGTAATAGTTAGAAATAGTCGCCTAGACCTAGTCTTGACCCCGGTTGACCACGGTTGACTTTTTAGACCAAAAGTCAACTATGGGTCAACACTTTACCCAATTTAGTCTCAAATTCCATAAAACTTGGGAAGTTGACCAAAAGTCAACTATTAGTCACCATTGACCTAGGATTGACCTAGGGTTGACCAGAGTTGACCGGAGTTGACCAGAGTTGACCAGTTGGCCAAAAGTCAACTGTAAGTCAACCGTTGACTCAAATCGACTTAGATTAATTTCGTTTGACTTGCATTGACCCAGTATGACCTAGCTAGACCTAATATAACTTAGGTTGACCTCGTACAGTCTAGTTTGACATGTCTTGACCTAGAATGACTAAATAGGATTTAAATTGTCTTGACTTTAATTCCTAAACAGAGTATTGATACGTCTTGTTCTCTATAGGTCCTCGAGACGCTGCATTTGCTCCGGTTGACATATCATACCATATTACAGGCGAGTACATTCTCTGACACTTTTACAATTTATGATGATTGTTATAATTCATGTAATTAGTGTAGATATGCTTGTTCTCGACACATTGGTCACACGGATTGGTATTCATGGATCCCGACATGAGATGTTATTCCTCGTTATTTTGGTATATCTTGTAGAAGCTCCCTTGTAGTTCTTGTACAGTATATGGACACCGATTCTCGAGGAGACTTGCTCCCTTCTCGTAGAATTCTGTGTCATAACGTGTCTTGCTTGGATCCACTCTACCAGTCGGGGACGGGGAGCACTAGTCTAGATATGTGATCATTATCTGCCTTGTTTATTCTTGTAGACCTTGAATAATACCAATCCTACACTCCACGTAGGATTGGTGGATCAGTAGACCTTGTGCAGACCCAAGCCGGCCACATATTGTAGCTAGTACTCACACACCTAGAGATATGATTCTTGATTCTGGTACATGCCATGATCAGTTTACTTGCCTTATTCTAGCTCTAGTTTTACAGCTTACCTTGCCATGATACTCATATGTACATTCCATGTTTTTTGTATATACTCTCTATTTACTGTCTTATAGCTTTTGTCATATCTTGTGAACTGTTGTTAGTAGATTGTACTCATTCCATCCTGACAGGATATGTTAAAAATATTACAGATGCTGACGAGGGAGATTATTGTACCTAC